>JAANSN010001195.1:0-37199 GCA_036850665.1 Dicranocentrus wangi | reverse complement strand
AACGTAAAAGAATGTACGACCGACGCCTTCATTTTTGGACACCTGGATTTTCCTTAATTATTTAAATTATTAATAAAATGGGGGTGCATGCATGGATTTGGTTGAAACATAGCATACTTACGGTGATATGTCACGAGTATACCCACAAGTAATATTAGGTCAATCGACAGCACTGGGTAGGAGTTACTGCATAATATGCTACTGACGCCTTATTAATTGGACAGACCTTATGTATATGATGGGGGTTGGATTGGAATTGGAAGCTTTCTTTAAGGTTAAGATAAAACTATGTTCTGTATCTGAGGAAATAAGTCAGTTGGATTGAAAACAAGGTACATGCGAGATGCGATGCGACCCATACAGAAACAACGCGTTTTTTAGGATATTGTGGCCTTTGCCTTTCACGATGTTTTATTACTCATTTCATCTCCTGCATCCAGCTGGAAACGCAGCGCGAACCATGTCCTCACATGTTGTTCATTTCATCATCATCATCATCATCATCTCATCCCATCATCTTTATTGATCTCACGCGTTTTTTTTTTCTTGTTTTTAATGCACTTTGTTGATGGGGTCGATTAATTAGTTGGTTTAAAGTAAACATAATGTTTACAATATTTACATAACATGTGTGTTTGCTCTCTAAATATCACATGATGATGATTATTTAAAGACCACGTTTGGCTTAAAAAATTGCGTTACTTCTGTCCAGCCAGATAGTATAAACTGGAGGGGAAGTGCTGTTGGTTGCCAGAGTTTATTTGGTGCTTCTTCGCATGATGGATTAACTCGAGCTCACTCAGGGTTTAATAATAATTTCCCCCAGTTGCGTAAAATATGGTATACGTTCCGAGACCTGTGGTGATTTACAGGAGCCTGAACCAAGTTTGGAAGGCCCTGACATTCAACAAGGTCAGAAAATATTTTATAACATGTCTATTCATTTCTTTTCATTTTATTTTGGCAAGTTATTTTTTTACCTAAAAATTCTTTTTTCAGGATTTACCGGAAGTGAAGGGTGTGATTAGCTTGTGTTTTGAAACCGGACTAGTTAAGGACACTCAGAATGATCTCGGTCCGGACTCGCAAGTGGTGCCTTGTAGTAATACGAGGGATGAGGCGACGTTCCCGTTCATTGTAATTGAAGGCTTGGACGGCACTGGTAAATTAATAAAGCCAACGTTCATATCCATGCTTGACAGATTACTTTTAAGCTTTTAATTTATGCTTTGTGTTGTGTTTAATGTGTTTTGTATTGTAGGGAAAACAACTTTGACTAGGTTCTTGTCCACAAGGTTGGAAATGAAGTTGATGTCCACACCTCCAAAGAATTTTGACGCTTTAATTAAAGCGAGAGATTTTTTCGACGCACAACCAGAGTCAATACGACGGGCGTATTACTCTTTAGGAAATTATCTGGCTGCTCATGATGTAATTCAGTCATCCAGACCTGTAGTAATGGATAGGTAGATCGTTTAACAATATTTGTGCTTAGGTAACTTTATGTGAATTTATGACCAATTGTTAAACATTATCTCTATTTTTTTAAAAAGATTTTGGCATAGTACGTCCGCTTATGCATTAGCACATCAACTGAAATTAGAAAATACCGATGAGATCCTGGATAGATCGCAATTGGCTTGGCCTGACGATCTTTTGCAACCCGATCTAGTCATATTTTTACAAGTCAGTGAAAAAGATGCGTTTACGACGGCATGCCACGAGAAAGGCCTTTACAAATACTCCGGAAGAACAAACGCTTGCGGATGACAACAGATTTAGGAAAAAGTACGTGTACCTACCATATAACTACCTACTTCATTTATTAAGAATTATGATAATCTTGACAATGGGACGTATTGGGTTGGATACTTTAGTTTAGTGGAATGCTACAGAGCTGTTCTCGGTCCACCAATGACAGAACTTATTGTTGATGGAGAGCAATCGGAAAGCGAAGACAAAATTTTGAAAACAGTCTTGAATTCATTTCCCAGTTTAAAGCAAAGACAACATATTAAGTTGTAGTAGTAAGATAATTACGATGCAATTCATCATTCGTTTAAGACCCCTTCCGTGATTAAACGTTTTGCTATATGTTTTGATCGAAAGCATGAGCTCTTTACATTTTCCATATAGTCCAAACGCTAATCTGCGTCGTACACGCTCTATTTTGGTTTGGTCAGTCCTGGATAAATGAAAGATTGTGAGTTACATACATGAATTGCAATCATTTTTTATCCTCGTACTGGACAACTACGAAAAATCCCTCAACCGTCCTACATTTATGATCAATATCCATAAAAATCCACAATATTGTCCGTTTCACTATCCTTTACTTCTGCACAATTCCTATATAATATTTCATTTTATGTCACATTTCACGCTTACTTTTTTCTTTGCCTCGCCTCATGCATCTCTCATTCACTCAACCATTCCCAAATAAAATGGTCCATATATATAGAACACATAACACATCATCTGCTCCCATTTACGTCTCGTCTCGCTCTCCGGCTCATTTTCATATGCATCTCACAATCAGATTACAGAGCAATAGTAATCCATCCATGCAGTTATAGTTTACTGACAAAAGCACTCTAGCTTTGCCTTTGCCACCAGCATGCAGCACAAAACGGGATAAAAGACGAAATAATAGCAAAAGCAGTAAAACCAAAACCCTGTCATAAATGTGTTTTGTGTAAATCCCAAACGAGCTAAATGCATGCACAAAAGCACATCTAGCTAATCTAGCACGACGGTTCGCATCGCATATCCCATATACATAAGCCATGCCCAACCAGTAGTAATAGTAGTAATCATAAAAAAATCCCATGCAGTAGTAAAGTCACAATGGTCACAATCACAAAGTGGTTCCTTCACTATATATATGCATATATTAAAATCTTTATGTGTTGTATAGAATTACAAAAAAAATGTACCGTATACGGTACGATCATCATCATCATCATCGTGACGTACTACTCACGTATGGTACTAGTATGTGTAGCTGTAAGGATACAACACACAGAAATACTTATTGAAGGAAAAAAGGATTGAAGGGGAAATAGTGGATAGAGAATCTCATCCACATCCACATTCCACATCGCATTGTGGATATATTTTACTTATGCTGCTCGTCAATGAGCTCAGAACAGAGAGCTTTGCGTAGACGACCGACCGTTGACGTCAGACCCACAGCTCCAATCCTCAAAAACACCAATATTTACTTCCATTTTCTTCATCTCATTAATATCACCTTTGATCTTTGGATCATCTCGCATTTCCTCGTTGTTTATCTTTCTTCTTGTTTTTTTTTTCTGGAAAAGGCACCTTCACGCTTTCCCTCTGTAAACATGGTGGTCCACTAATGAAGTAGTGAGTGAACCACTGTGTACATTTTTTTTGGGTTTGTGAACTCTCAGCAGAGTTCTTCTCTATCTGTTTTTTTATCTTTTTTGTTTACTTGGTATTTTTTTTATTTTGAGTTCGGGGGTTCCTTCCTGGAAGATTTATGGTCTTTTGAGTTTCGTGGAAGAAACTGGAGGAGAAAGTGGGTGAGATTTTCTGAAGTTGTGTTGTACACACAAGAAGGCTCGGTGGTTAGTTAATCATGGAGGGGGGATCCGGCAAGGAATAGGAATGAAGGTAGACTGCTGATTTAGGGTGGGGTGGTGTGATTGGTTTTTTAAAGCCTTTTCTGGGGACACAAGGAAAAGGCTCTGGTCGTGTCGTGGAAGGAAAGAAAGGCTTTTTGGACAACGAATATTGGACAAGCTGGAGTTGCTGGAGATATATTTATATACAAGCTCAGACTCTGACCAATTTACACCAAAGCTGCATTAAAGTGGATTTTTATGAAAAGTTGGAAGTTATCTTAGGAAAGTAGAAGTTTAGCCAATCAAATATCAATCAATATTTGATTATTTTGTGATTCGGGTTCCACACTTCAGGGTGGACAGAAATACTTCACGGGAAAGTTAGGATAAATAATAATAAAGGGGTGACAAAATGTCGTGCAAAGTATTTAAATCAAGTAGTTATAGCTCTCAAATGCTTCAAAATTTGTATGACCTGTGGCAAGCGGAATGCTTTTGTGATGTTGAGATAGTGTGCGATGATGAAACGTTCAAGGTAAACCAAAGTTTGCTTGTTGTATAAAATGGTGTTTTGGAGATTTTTCTAGTAAATAAACACTCTTGCAATTTGTAATACACTCTTGTTTAGGTTCATCGAATGATTTTGGCTTCGAGCAGTTCGTATTTCCGAGCCATGTTTACTGGTGGAATGGCAGAAGAGAAGAAAAATCGGGTTGAGCTAAAAACAATTTCCGCTGCAACGTTTTCGAACTTGCTGTCTTTTATTTATACAGGTACGGTACTACAAAACTCCTTAATTTATGAATTTAACATAATCTGGATTGTAACTGTGTGGAACTTTGAAACTTGATTTTGTTACACAGGCCAAATATTTCTGTCCGCAAACTCGGTGCAAGAAATCCTAACTGCAGCAGACATGCTTGGAATTTTTGATGTAGTCGAGTCCTGTACAGATTATTTGAAAAATGAACTGCATCCTAGTAATGCCATTGGCATTTATAGGTGATTATCGTCTTAAACCTTAACGTGAATTTACCAAAATAATTTCTGAAATATAAAAGATTCTCTAATATAAAATTGTACTTCTTTCTAACTAGATTTGCTGAAAGCCATAACTGTGAAAATTTGGAAAAAGCAGCCTTATCATATGTACATCGACACTTCCCCCAAGTCTGTGAATCTGAAGAGTTTTTAGATACACCTAAGGACATTGTCATACAGTTTCTGGAAAGTGAGCATGTGAAAGTGGATTCTGAATTTCAGGTAAATATTTCGGATGTTACGTTTTTAAAACACGAAGTAAACATATCTACAATAAAGACATCATGACCAAACTGTCTTTAATCTTTAAACAGGTGCTATGTGCAGCTCTGCGATGGCTGTGCCATGACCTGGTGGAGAGAAAGCCTTACGTCTTCGGAGTTCTTAGCTGTATTCGGTTATCTCTAGTTCCTTCGCGGTTATTGCAAGACTGTCTAGACAAACTAGCTGATGTGAGCATTCAAATCGCCTTAAAAAGTGTACAGAAGGATGCTTTAATGCGCCGAGGGTCTCTTGCTAATTTAGTAGCACAACCAAGAAAATCTGCTAAAAAGCATATTTACGTGTTTGGGGGATCGAAGCGAGAAGTTGGCACTGGATGGAAGCAACTTTCTGAAGCTACATTAAATAGTGTCGTGTGTTTCGATACATTTCAGTAAGTTTTCGTATATTTTCCAGACAAAAGTAATTGCAATTTAGAAACATGTTTGTGCATAAATACTAAAAGTTGGATCAATTTTGTAGGAAATGTTGGACGGACGTAACACCCATGGAAATCGAAAGAATTTTGCCCGGAGTAGCTGCTCTAGAAGGTTTAATTTACGTTATTGGTGGCGAACAAGAGTCGAAAATATTAGCAAACGGAGAGGTATACAGCCCTCAGGAAGACTCATGGACGCCGATAGCTTCAATGGTTATTCCACGATGTGCTTTTGGTTTGACATCTTGGGAGAATTATTTGTTTGCATTCGGAGGCTGGGTTGGTGAAGATATAGGTGGCACTATTGAACGATATGACCCCTACTCGAACGAGTGGTCTATGATTGGAAATATGGAGGAACCGAGGTTCAGTATGGGCATTTGTTCCCATGAAGGGTGAGTGATTATTGCGTTTTCTCTTCACACCAATAACTAAAAGTGGCTATGAGGAGTGTTTTATTGGTTGTAACAATTTTATAGACTCATTTACATTGTGGGAGGGTGTACCCATACCCAACGTCATCTGCGAGATCTATGTTCCTACAATCCTGTGACTACGGAATGGACAACATTAATGTCCATGAAATATCCACGTAGTCAGTTTGGACTGGTGATACTTGACAATTCACTGTATGTCATTGGTGGAAGTAGTAAACATGCGGAAGTACTGAAATCTGTAGAAAAGTATTCATTCGACGAGGATAAATGGACGGAAGTGGCAAGTATGAGTATAGGTAGAGCAAATCCAGCTGTTGGTGCCGTCGACGGAAAAATTTACTGTATTGGTGGTGACCATCCACTGGATCAAAACTTCTTCCGAGCACAAGTATGTCGATGATAATAAATAGTTCTAGTCCTAACATATGTATTGTATAACGCATATAACGTGCCATACTAACTCAATGATATTACTTCAGGTCACTTTGTCGTCCATGGAGGTATATGATCCGTTGTATGACGTATGGGAAAATTGCGATGACCTACCAGAATCCCGCAGCGAAGCTGGTTATATTGTGATTTAAGCTGAGCTACTATTTACATTACAATCGTATATAAAATGTGTACAAACGAAGTGAAGAAGCCGAAAAATCTGTACCTTATCTCTGAATGCAAAGCCGAGAACTTTCTCCTTTTGTCATACAGGAGCTTTTGTCGACATTTAGTTTGAAGTAGGTGTGAAAATTCTCAACATTTGTCAGTATTGAAATCACTTTACGACTGAAGAATATATAAAGATATGTGCATGATTTTATCATTTTAAAAACTATGTAAACACCAAATTATTATATGGCTATGGCTAATAATATAAAACTGTTTATATGTGCACACACTTTAGTGCAATAGCGTAGTGAAGTGAAGATGACGAGGAACTGATACTGTGACAGTGTTAGGTTGGTCTCGATTTCGTTAATTCGACTGAATAGTTATTTTAATGAATCCAAATGTCACAGTTGTAGTCTATATACCCTCGGTAAGAAGGTCGCTAGATCCACTAAAGACGAACACCACCGCTTTAATAACTCGCAACTTTGCCTAACCTTACTAGTTTAAACGAGCAACACAACAATGTCTACATATTTATCACGAGCTACGATTTAGCTACGAATATGAGCACAAGCCTTTGTAAATATTCGAATACCGCCTACTGCACCATAGTTGTTTATGTTAAATATTATTGTTATTAACCGTTAACACTGTTATTATTACTGTGTGAATATGCTGGCGTACTTTGTAGTTATACTATCATTGTGATCTGTATTATACTAATAGGTATATTTAAGTATTTATTGATTTGTTAGCTCAACACCGCCACGCACACAAAATTTGTAATGCAATTTTCATATCCACAGAAATGCTACCAAGCTTTTTTAGAAAAGCACACGGAACAGCTTCTTTTACAATTTTAAGTGCAATGTTAAGGTACCGAAAATTTTGCTTCGGCTCGGCTTCGGTTTGTAGTTAACACTGACATCACGGAATTAATTAACTCATCAGCTTTGAAATAAAGAAAATTGTGCAATTCAAAAAACTTTGTACCTTTTGTTTACTAAGCATTCCATATATTATAGGATTTTAAAGACGAAATGTTGGACCTGTTCTGTACACATGCAACAATTTTTGGCATATTCTATCAAATTCATGGTCAACAAGACACAGCAAGGATGCACACCTGTTATTTGTTTGCCACTTGAAATATTCAACATGCAGACAATCGACACCAGCACGCAAAGAGATTGTTAAAAGATTCAACTTTTCATGCGAAAAACTGGTTTTCGTCCAGCACACATCGTATTGTTTACCACACACGGCATTGCTACAGTGTAGTTTACAAATATGAATAGCATCCATCTACATTTCATACAATCCGGTCCGGTGCTTTTATCCCGTTTAAATAACATTGTTGAAGATGCAAAGAGTTGCGTCTTTCATAAAAGAAACTTCAACAGGTCAATTACACTACCTGGAACATTGCATGTTAGTCCGGTTGATCATGTTTCTCAAGCGAGACTTTCAGATTCACCGTCACAGTCAGAGACCTGTACGTGTATTCATATTCATGCATATGTCAAATCTGTGAAAACTGCTTCATATTTTGGTGATCTCGTGTCAAGTTCTTTTGGCTCAGTTTTTCTTGTCAATTTGTTTCAAACGTCAAATTGAAATAAAAAGTCCTTCCGCATACATCCACATCCACAAGTATGTTTTAAAGGTGAAGGTGTGAAAGGCAAATCGCGACATTCGGAGTCATCGTAAACTAACCATGAAGCTCTTACATCTTCTGCAAATTCTTTCCCTAATTCTTGCCAGTAGTTGCCACGTTGCGCGTGGATGTGGCTGTACAGATGAGGATGAAGACGACGACATTGAATCTACAGATCACCCTGTTCCATACGCACTCTCTCCAGTGTATCTCCAGTATTTGGAAAATGTTGAAGCGAGATTTTATAGAGCACTTAGGGACAGTTTGCCTACAGCAAATCATACTGAAAATGAGCAATACATTATTCGGAGGTTATAATACAACCCAACTCTCTACATGTCACACATAACACTGATAACACGTCGATCTCTTGATTTTCCGTATTAAAATGTTCACTATATTCATTGAATTTATTTAGGTATTTGCGAGAATATGAAGAAAGTGTTTGGAATGAAACCAAAACTCCAGAAAGACAAAAGCGCTACGTTTCGTCAAACCCCATTCTCGCACTTCAGATGATCCATCGTTTTGTAAAATACTCCAACAATAATTTATTCTCTTTTGCAAAAAATGGTAATTCTGGGATGATTTGACATAAACCATTTACACATAGAATTGTATTTTTGAATGATACAAACTTCATGCCGGGTAGCAATTAAGTAATTAAAGGATATTTTATGTTCTGTAGATCTAGTGGACGTGAATGTGTTGCCGTCGGAGAAAGATACAGAGGATGCAGTCGAGGCTTTGCTAAGATTACAATACATTTACGATTTCGACGCATTACAGGTAGAATGTAGAATTTGTTAAACATATTAGCTGTTGCTTACGACTAGATTAAAATGTCCTAATTGTACTTCAGTTAGCAAATGGAATTTTGGATGGGGAACCAACGGATGCCAAATTCTCCGCTCGGGAATGTTTCCAAATCGGAAAATTTGCACAAGACAGTGCCTACTTCACTTTAGCGTTGCAGTGGTTTGAGGCAACCCGGGACAAAATGAAAACTGACACGTCTGGCTCTGAAGCAGGGCTCACAGACAAAACAATTTTGACAGCAATCAGGGAAACAATTGACGAGGTAGGTAATAATCAAAGAAGTTGCTGTCAACCGAAGGGAAAAAGTTATCATCTAAGTATATGTCAATATGTGATTTTGCTTTCATCTTAATTTAACAGCACAATAATGACTATGATGAAAACATGGAAGAGGGGGACATGTACAGCTTCAGCAGTCCCATTTACAGTACAAACTATTCCTCCATTGCTCATTTGTCACTTCGTAAAAGACTGGTTGCTGAACTCACCGGGAAAGTTTTGGAGGAGAAAGATCCCCGTTTTTATCAGGCTGTGGAAGCCAATATGATCTCGTTATGTAGTGGAAAAAACTTGCAGTCAGAGGTGGAGAAAGCAAAACTGAAGTGTCGGTATGACACACACAGACATCCTTACTGGAAAATTAACCCCCTGAAGGTGGAATCCCTCAATTCGGAGCCACACATTATACAAATTTATGACATATTCACCAACAAGTGGGTGGCATACTTAAAGAAGTTGGCATATTCCAATTTGGAGAGAGCACCTCAACCACCTGAAGCGACACCACGAACAGCAGCGTATTCCTGGTTCGACGATACCGACATCCCATATGCGCCCATTTCCAAAACGGTGGAATTTATTACTGGCCTAAATGTTCAAGGAACAGCAGCAGCTGAGGCGTTACAAGTGGCGGCTTACGCCTTTGGAGGTCACGTTGAGCCTCATTTTGATTCGGTTGGATGCAAATTCAATTTTCACTACACCACATATCTAACATCATTAACATTAACCGCTGCAAATGTCTAAGGTATCCTATTTTGTCTGTAGAGAGGACCTGATGATCCAGAACCAAACTCGAGAGGAGATAGAGTAACAACTTTCCTAGTTTATGTAAGCTATATCCTATTCATTTTCTCTCTGACCAAGTTTCGCGTATTGAAATTTCCACTTCATCTATTTCGAATATTGTTTAATATAACAAAATTCCATGAATGTGCAGCTAAATGAAGTGGAGAAAGGCGGATTAACTGCCTTTCCATTACTGAGATTTAATGTCAAACCAGTCAAGAACTCTGCTGTGTTGTGGTATACAAATTTGAAAAATGGGGATATTGATGACAAAACACTGCATGCCGCATGTCCAGTAATCTCCGGGCAAAAATGGAGTAAGTTCATTGTAATTTGTGTCTGGTTTACTTTTACTATTAATCTATGCTGGTGAAGTCACTGATGTTTGAATTAATTTCCAGTTGCTACTAAATGGACACATATCAATGAAAACATTCTTAAAAGGCCCTGTGGTTTAACCAAGGACGAATAGAAGCTAAAAAGTACTATTATACAGGAAAGAACTTTTTTTAATCGTAACAATGTCGCACCCAACACAGCCCAGTCCAGCCAACGTCAATAACCCTTTCAGCGCAGCGCAACGATCATTGATACACACAGACTGTGAGAAAATGCATTTATGTTCCAATGTTTTATAAAGAAATAAATCGCACAGCCGCGAAGCAGTGGAAAATATTGATCAATTGACAGAAAATTAATGATTTCATATGCAAAAATTCCATGAAGGGGGAAAGAAACACTGGTGCAATAAAATGGTGGTCCAATGTTAGAATATTCACGGACTCTAGTGAAACTTGACCAAGTTGAAACGAATAAAAAATGCTAGCCAATTAATTTTTATTTATTCATTCAATTTAACCTTGTTGGTAAGAAATGATTAGGCCGTATGGTTATATGGTTTAGAGTGATTTAAAGTTTGTTAAACAATTCATCCCCTGGAATCCTTTTAATGGTCATGTTGAAGGTAAGATCAGGATATGGTTCCGGGCAGCATGGATAGTAGTTATCATGTCTTTCAGCAGTGGTTGATACGATTTCAAATCCCGATGAATTCATCATGGTACTCAAGTCCAACTCCTTAGTCTGTAAATTATTAACAAATTATCATAGTGCCACATTACTTATTAATAGTGGCTTGTTGTAGCTATTTATGGCTCTTGTTATTGACTTACACCACCATAAAACTGAAGATCAAGAACGTTTCCGTCGAAAGTCCAGGATCCAAATTTCATAGTACACGTTTGCTGTCCATATGGTTCTTTCTTCAAGCTGAAGTTGCACTGAGAGACCATCTTGCAGGGTGGTACCTGAAGAATGGTACCATTTGAATAGATAAGGACGTTGGAAGCCCAGCAATTGATCATGTTGACGGGATCGGCACTAGAAAGGAAAAACATAATTACGTTGTTATTATTATTTCAACTATGTTCAACTGTTCACAGAGAACTTCATGTTAGTTAATTGGTAACATTGAATGGTGACTGACCTATTATACAAAGTAACATCCGGTATCCACACTTCTTTACTGTCAAACCTAAGTACTTCGACACCACCGTATGCAGTGGGATCCCATTGAAGTCGGCTGTCTTGCCATACCTATTTAATTACCAGGCAGGGAAAAATATAATATAAACCATGAATTGGAGTTAGTTTCTTTCCTTACCCACATTCCACGTCCGACTCCAAGCCAAATGCTCATCCTAAAAAGTACTGATAAGTACTAACTTACCAATCTCAACCAAACGTAGCTGTCCAAGGAATTGGCTTCTGCGCGCTATATTAGATATATTTTTTGAAAAAAAATGCTTCAATATCGCTTCTCGGTTTTTCAAAAAATACTTTCACTCTGCAATATGATTTTGACTTGACTTACAACACGAAAGTCGATGAGGGCAACTCCAAATTCCAACTTGACATCGTCAGGGTTCACTTTCTTGTTATATTCAGTGAACAAGTCGGAAACAAGTCTGGTCCTATCGGAAACCGTGCCTTGGGGAGTTGACGTCTTTCGTGTCTTCGGTTCAGATGTGGTGGGAATCTCGGTGCCATAAATCTCGTTAGCAAGTGCGGCATCAAGCGCAGCAAGTTTAGGATCCCCCAGTTTCAGCAGACTGTCTGGTACACCTATTTTTGAGTAGTTTCAACAAAAAATTTCCAAGTTTCAGAAATTCCAGAAGTAAAAAGTTTCCAAATAAGGTAAAACTGTGTAGGCGCAAATTACCCAGAACAGCAACGAAACAGAACACACAAGCGACAAAAAGGACCTTCATGTTGATTACTTGTTTCTGAAGACAAGTCTAGTTAAGCGAGTTGCTTTCACGAGGATATATATACGTTCCAAAATCTACGTTGTTCAACATTTTTAGCATGCATCTTAAAGATGTCACCAACCAAAATATGGGATGTAACGAATGACTTATAATTTTCTTACGTCACAACATAAAAGATAGTTGTTGTTCCAATAATTTAAGCCAACCAGTTTTTATTTGCCTTGAGATAAGTTCATTCCAGTGGATCGCAGTCGCATGAGCAAATACATGCAGCGAAAAGAATCTTCGTGAATTTTCCATGCGGGTCAATTGTGTAATGAACCGTGTCTCGTGCCAGATTAAGTGACTTGCGGAGGACAAATATTAATTTTTATTTAATGAGCTTTCTTTCTTTTTAATCACGTAAATCAGAACAGATTTGGGTTCATCATCAGGATGTTACACATGTTTACGTACAACCAGCAAAAGTTAGATATTAATAAAAAAAACGGTTGTTTTTTAAAGTTCATCTATCAGCATAAGCATATGAAGAGTTTAGTTATCAAAAGTTCATACATCCTCCTTGAGAAACTGAGTCTGAGTCAATACAGTCTGCAATTTCAATTCATTACGTAACAACATTGATGCTTCTCCAATGCTTGAACAACAAAATCAGACACTTTAGAACAAATCTTCGCGAGGGATTGCTTTAAAAGTAATGTTGTACGTCAAATCAATGTAAGGTTCGCTACAGCACGGATAATAGTTCGTTTTCTTTGCAGCAGTTGTTGAAACTATCTCAAATCCAGTGGCATTTGAAAAATTGGTTATGTCCATGCTCTCTTTCTATATAACCAGTTAAATAATAATATATGACTGTAATGGGGATTACTGTAGACATCCATATGATTCGCATGATTAAATCTTGTGTTTACTATATACCCCTTCGCTAAAGTCCACGTCGAGAGTGTTTCCATCGTAGGCCCATGAACCAAACTTGAGTGAACATTGCTGCTCCCCGTAAGGGTCCTTTTTAAAATTAAGTTTACACCGAGATGACAATTCGCATGGAGGAATGTCGGAAACTTCCCCATCCGAAGTGAGAACCATTGGTGCTCCGTCAAAACAGTTCATCATATTCTTTGTATCAGCGCTGCGTAATAATGTGACATGAGTATGCGACATGAGTGACAATAACATGAGTCATGAGTTTTATGGGAAAAGTATGCTCTTTTGAAATGTTTCATTCGAGTATCCATCTTTGTATATATATACCATACCTGTTATACAAGTTAATATCAGGTTTCCACAAATTCTGCCGTGGAAGCCTCAGTTTTGCAACTCCACCATATGCCTCAGGATCCCACTGGAGTCGGTTATCTGTCCATGTCTATGAGAGGGATACCAGCAGAACTAAAAGTAAAGTACTTCTGAAAATTCTTTAGCAAAACGCCAAATGCGATAACTTACAAGAGTGAGCCAGACATTGGTGTCCAGAGATCCAACCAAAGGACGCTATTATGCAAAGAAACAAGCAGGCTGAAAGTATGGATATCTGTTTGTAAGGGTTATGATGGGTACTAAAAATTGCCAACTCACGACTTTTAAATCAAACAGAGTAACTCCAAATTTCACTTTGACATTGTCCGGATTCAAATCTTTGTTATAACCCGAGAATAAATCTGCCACTAGTCTTGTTCTATCAGCAACGCTTCCCTGTGCACTCGACGCTCTTGGCTTAGAAGTAGTCGGAGGAACCGAGGGGGCATCGATAATCTCGTTTAGAGTATCATCACTATCGTCCAAAATGGCTGAGAGTTGGTAGGTTGACAGTTCTCCGGGAAAGCCTTAATTGGTTTGGAGTTTGTAAGCAATGATTTTAAACAAGAATTTTGGGAAAATTACTACGATTTAAAAATTGAGTTATTATTAAATTACCAAAGACTCCAACAAGACATAAAGAAATGACAAGTACACTCTTCATGGTTAGAATGTAACGACTGCACTGTAACAGCAAATATCTGGAACTCAAGAAAGACTCCAGAGTTGTAGCTTCTGGCTGTTTTATAATTTTAAAAGTGGTATGAGAGAAAACTGTATGACGGGCTTATATAGTAGCTGGCTAGACGTTCGAGTGCAGGAATTTAACACTTCAAAATGTCAAATAAATTTTGCAGACCGCGATGAATTTTCAAAGCATATAGTGTTGGTAATAAGACATGACACGACATGCGTCATATCTCCAGCATCAAAATGATCAATTAATCATGGAGAGTTTTGTGACCTCTCTCTCTCTCTTTGATCAAGCATTATTATGAAATGAAATGAAATGGCCAATTTTTACTAATTTAAGAACATTACGTTAATAAAAGTGTTGTTGACTGTTGCCTTGTTTCGTCAATGTTCATACTTAAGTTCGGGTGCCGGACCCGGGCAGCTTATGCAAATGATATAATTTGAATATCATGTTTGCTCTATTGGAGGAGAACCAGTAGAACTAAAATCATTAACTCACCAAGCTAAAGTCCAAATAACCTGGAAAGTTGTTATTAATTCTTGTAAAACTTCATCTACTATGTCCCGCTACATTGACATTGACCTTGATTGGCTTGATTCTACTTCTCGGTTGTAATGCAATACATATGATCTGATGTAATACAACTCTGATTTGCCATTATGCATTGCCTTTGCAAATTAAAATTAAACATCCACTTGTGTTGCTACTCTTCTATTTTTGACTTTTAAGCTCACGACACAATTCGTATCCGTTAAATTCATCGAGCATTTAGCATAGGTAATACAAGAAAATTAAAATTTTTAAAGGGTCTCAATTTGAAGTTAATTTCGTGTTTTTGAATCCCTCATCGAAGGCATCGTGATTGGTAGATGGTTCTTAAAAAGCTTAATTGTGACAAGGTTGTTTCACTTGGATTGGATTAATTAAGGAATAGTTTGAAGTCCCAATGACTTTAACTATATGTTATCTAGCAGTAATTAAAACTTCACGAAGAGTTGCATATTCATATAGTCACAAAAAAAACTCTTGTGTTCTTTTTCAAAGTACAAGCCAGTTGAAACTCCAGAAATGGAATGATTCGAATTTATGTTTTTCTACCTAGCTAGGTAAGCAAATTGTTAGAAATCCTCAGTGTGATTAAATCATTAGCATAGTGCAGCTTATATTTTAACAAAAAAGAAATAAATGTCCCCCATTTAATCACATTTACAGATTGCTTGCGGTTTCTTAAAGTAAATCGTCTTGAAGATCATCATCCCTTCTTAAAAACAATATTCACGTCCGCAGTGTCCGCACATGCTGATTTTATTTATAACATAGCATGTTTGCATGCATGTTACATTTTCACCCGTCGGCGTAATGCCTATATTTCAATTTCCAATTGTGCATACTGGCTGGATGACACTGGGCTCTGCGAAGCAAAACTACAAAGCGCAATTACATCTTAAAGAATTCATTCTTCATTCTGTAATAATTAGTCTACGATACGATATTATGTTGTGGACGGAACTGTTTTACGATATACCTAAAAAAAAAGATAAGTAACGTCCGAGCTTGGGGCGACGGAGGACATAACAAGAACGTGCAGTAGTGTAGCTTAACATATTTTTCTTTCTTTTGTATATCCTTTGCTGCTGCTGCTGTTGTGAGTTTGTGAGTGAAGTGTGAGTGTGGAGTACTGTTGTGGATTTTACGGATATGTGCTGATGATGCTGATGTGCAGGGATTAGGAAATTGGTGTACCTATGCCTATGAATTACAAAAACTAAAACTACATCTTCGGATATGGATATGGATGAAGGATGAAGGTGATGGTATGATTGCTATGTTCATTGTGGTCGTGCTAGTGCAGTGGAGGAAGAGTACTCTGTATTTGTTCACAGTGTGAAGAGTTGCACAAGAAAGAAGACAGCACAAACTACATACAATACAAAACAAATACAAATACAAGATAGCTACTCCAATACATGCATGCATTACATGCATACTCTGAGTCTGTCTGTCTGGCTGAAGAACGGAATGAGGGACGTATCAAAAACGATCAGGATTTTAAAACAAAAGTATAAAGTACATAAGTTTGCAACTCTCTCGTACATTTTCATTAGCATTAGTACCAAGAAGCTCTACTAAAAAAGTAATTAATTAATTGTACAATTATTATTAGCAAAAACGTTTCGTCTTTCTCCACATTATCTGTCTAGTTTGTAGTGTGTTGTTGTTGTTAAAATTCAATTGGAAGCCCGAAACTTCACAATTTGTAACCAAAATTGTGTTGTGCTAAAAGAGTTGATAGTTGATATTGTAAATGTGTTTGATTAGTACTGCTTGTTTTACAATACACATTTTTATCCAGCAATCATAATAATATTAGTTTGGTTTGGTTACAGTTGACGAAACGGTTGAGTTGAGTTGATGAGAGAGAAGAGGTTGAAGAGGAAGAGTGGCAAAGTAAGTGGCAATTGATGTCAGCTGGAAAATGAATTCTTTGGACTGGACATTATTATTGCAGGATACAAGAAGCTCACGAGCATCTATACCGTAAACAAAGGGAGGGATAACGATAGCAGTACTACTGTACCGAATACCAGCTGTTGGAGTCACCAGCATCGTCTTCAAACAAACAAAATTAAAAGGTAATTTGTCGTTCGTTAGTTCATGTTTTGAGATGTCCAGTTTTGCCAGTGCAGTGTTCCATTAAATATTGTTATTATTATATTATCTAATTAATGTTGGAATTGGAATTGTTTGATACTTTCGATCGACTTTTAGAGACTTGCCCACGTGGAACAATTCTTTATTTGGGAAACAAACACGTCAACAAAAAATTCCAAATTCGTCAGTAATACCCACTCACCGCGACCGCCTCGTGGGCGAATTTTAGTAGAGGATTTTTGTTTTTTTGTTGGAAACAATCGACAATCCACCCAAAGTTAATCATGGCTCGACATCGAAATGTGAGATCGATGAACTACGATGAAGGTTAGCTAATCAATTTCTAAATATATCTGTGCATTACCATCGGCCATTCGATGATTGTTGTTTCCGATCAGCAGTAAATTGCAATTTAATTATTGTTTGTCATTTGTAGACTACGACGGCTACGACGACGTGTATGGCCATTCAGTTGAAGACGATTATTGCGTCAGTCCTAGCGGTAAGTAAAGTGTTACTACAAGGTCAACAGAATGGAACGGAATGATTGAGTTTTGGAGGCTAATAGCAAACATGTTTGTTGTAGTGTCACATTTCATCTATGACCGTTCAAGGGGAGCCCAAATGTCACAATTTTTTCCACCTGAGAGTGACATTGCGGAAGAACCTGAGGATGATGGAGATAATAGCCACAGGGGCAAAGAAGTTGAAAGAACTCGTCAGAGGCTCGACTCTCTCACAATTGACTCCGTTGTTAACGAAGTTGTGGCAGATCTGGTACCTGAAGAAGAAATGTTGTTGAAGTCTTGTCTCGACGAAATTAGAGATGTTGTGGGAGATTCCTTTCCCGATAACATAATTATTTCTCATATACTTCATGCCAAATTCAACAGAGAAAAGGCACTAGATGGTCTTCTTAGTGGTGTACATGTTGATCCTTCTAGTTTAACTCGTAAGTTAGTACATCGCACGTGGGCTACGTATTTTTCGACTTTGGACTTTGATTTAATAAATTAATTTTTGTCGTTTTTAAGATGTTCCAAAGAAACTGAAGACTCAAGTCCCGACTGCTATTGTGAAGCCTCAACCAGTCAAGCCAAAGGATTTCGTTTCTAAAGGTATCAAGTTAAAACTTCAATATATAATATTTCAATTGAAACATTACAACATCAAAGTACTTAACTAATAGTCTAACTTGAAATTATCCTTCTCCTTTCATGATTTGTTCCTGCGTCATCTTTGGATTATCTTTTTGTGACACTTGCTAAGGTAAGATGATAATAATTTATTTTCTGTCATTAACGCTGTACGTAAAAATGGGCTAGTAGATAACTCTATCGTAACAGGGAATGTCGTAGTTAAGTCCCCCTTGAGTGACGTCAACCCAAATAAAAATCCATCCTCGCCGCTCTCGCCAGTCTCCTTATTAGAGTCTCTAGCTTCGGACCACTATAAAAAATTCGTCGCACCTCAAGATGAAATCAAAAATCAGGAAGCTCGATGTCTGAATCCACTGCTTGGGGGTCTAGTTAAAAGCACTGCTGAAATGAACATCAATTCTGCTTCAGGACCAAAGACCAATGTGACTGACTCTTCTTTAGGAACTAAACACTTCGGGAATCCGTTAGTTGCAGCAATAAATCCACTGCTTTCAATGAGATCAGACATTGGCAGAACACAGAATCCATTGTCTAGTATTTCTAGTACCCTAGCCCCTTCCTATCAGTCTGATCTAAATCCTCTCAAAGCAATGGTTAGAGACCAATCTCCAACATCGCTATCTCGAAATCCACTATTTGGTGGAAGCAAAACAGGAATTTGTAGCAACCCTTTATTAGCATCGCATAGTCCCATTTCGATACCCATTCTTCCTACTACTCTCCCCTTCGTATCTCCAAATAACAGCTTATCGAATAGTTTGGCGGATGCGGGAATAGCAAATCCGCTACTGTCAATAGGAAAGAAAATTATCCCGAAAGTAGTAGAAATGGAAGGTGAGACGACAGCAACAATCCTGACGGATAACATCAACAACAACAACAACAACATCAAAACGGAAGTGAAGTCAGCGATTTCTTTCGTGCCAACTATACCACCTAAAAGACCACCACCCAAAGGAAAATGCAGTCAGAAATATGAATATAACCATGCAATAATTTCTCATAAGAGCAGACCATCGGAAAGGGTTTCAGTGTATCCAGTACCTTTTGATAATACTCTTTTTGAAAAGTCGTTGGTCAAACAGATACCGTCAACGGTTGGCTTACGCTTTGTACGCAGAAATTGTATGAAAAGAAGGAGCAGCAATGAAAATGAGCTGCCATACCACAAAGTTTGGCAAACCTTAAATGATGCGTGTGCCGAGAAACTGTTTAAATTCGACACACCTTCGCCAGATGCCTTGGTTGGCAATGCGGCAGATTTTGTTGGAAAGAGAGCAACAGAAGACCCAGTTGCACCTGCAGAATCAGAAATGGAAATTGAAAGCAAAGTGTTCCCTGTATTAAAACCAACGTATTGCGCACTACCGCAAGCGCCTCCACAAAATGATACTCGGATGTCAAAGAAGAAGGAAAATAAGATCAAGCATAAAAATTTTAAGGGAAAAAAGTCTAAAACAAAGACTAATGTTAGTCGGACTAAATAGTTGTAAGCTCTCAGAGTTTATTATAGTCATAAAAGACAGTAGTCTCACTCAGCCTGTCACAAATCCTTTTTAGTTTTAGTGTCGCCAATAAGTAGAGGCTTAAATGTCCCGTGGTAATGATGTTACTGATTCGAATCTTTCAAAATTTTGTTAAGTGATCCATTGTAACCACCTAGTAAAAATGTACCTTCACATAAAATGCAATTAGAAACAAGAATTTGTAGTTTTCAGATAAATATTGGTTAGTTATTTTGAGGTCTATCTCTTCAGACTTTGAATATGAAAAAATATATTTGTGAAGAGAAATCATATATCAAATCAAATTGTTAAGGAATAATGAACTTACCATCAAATCTAAAATATGCATGCATTAACAAAAAAACGTATACAAAATCTTTGTAATTTACGAAACAAAAATAAAAGTAGAATAGAATTATTTTTATATTAAATTCTTCCTCAGTGGTTAATAGTTTGTCGTTGTCACTCGCGTAATTCTCCTTCGTGCACACTTTGTAGTTTTATTAGTTATGTTATAAATAAGACAGAGTTAGACTAGAATACGGATGCCCATGCCATAATTCATATTCTTATACATGATGCAATTTTCTGAAAGTTCTGCATGTCATGGCATTTTACAGCTGAAAGTGGTCCATCAAGTCGAGCAGCAGCTTCCTCATTTAATGAACCAGTGAAAGTAGTTCCTGCGTCTTCTGGAAAATCTGTGACAGTGGGATTTGAAATTTCAAAAGAAAAGGAAAGGTCTGTTACACCCTCCCCAGCTCCTAATGACAATTTGCAAGTGCAGCAATCCGCGCAAAAGTGTCCATCTCCAGTTACCGTAAAATCGGAAACCCCAAAGCCTTCAAAGTAAGATCTGTTTTGAACGTGAACGAATATAAGTATTGGTTTTTAGTTAGAGTTTAAAATTGTAATCATTTTCATCTTTGATCATTAGGACGAAGGCGTTCAAACCTGAAGTTGCCTTGCAAGAGTACACGAAGGAAAGAGGAAGCTCTAAGGATTTGCTCAATTTGTTGGTGATAGGTCATGTTGACGCTGGCAAGAGCACTCTAATGGGTCACGTACTATATCAACTAGGTCAAGTACCACAAAGAGCTATGCATAAGTTTGAGCAGGAATCGAAGAAATTGGGGAAGCAATCGTTTATGTATGCGTGGGTACTTGACGAAACTGGAGAAGAAAGGTTCAAGATTATTTTCTTTAGCAGCATGTCTGACGTTTGAAAATAAAACCTATAAGTCTGTCTCTGATTTGAATCAACATTGTATTCCGTGTCCGTATGTGTAGATCGAGAGGAATCACAATGGATGTTGCTCAGTCCCGATTTGAAACTGAAAATAAAACGATAGTCCTATTGGACGCGCCAGGTCACAAGGATTTCATTCCGAATATGATAACAGGTGCTTCACAAGCCGATGTAGCAGTGCTTGTGGTGGATTCTACGAAAGGTGAATTCGAAACTGGCTTTGAAAGTGGAGGTCAGACACGAGAACATGCTCTTCTTGTCAGATCACTAGGTAGGCTTGTATTTTATATACAATTAATTGAAGATAAAGTTAACCGAAGATTAGTTTAGATCAACAATTGTATTCGGTATGTATAAATATTTTTAGGTGTAACACAGTTGGTTGTGGCCGTTAACAAGTTAGACACTGTCGGATGGTCCAAAGATAGATTTGATGAGATAAAAGCAAGACTAACAACCTTTCTCGTTAGGAACGCTGGTTTTAGGGAAGGCGATTTAACGTATGTACCTTGCAGTGGATTACAGGGCGAAAACTTGACAAAAGCTTGTAACGAATCTGATCTTAAGTCTTGGTACAAAGGTCCAACATTGCTGAAAGCTATAGGTTTGAACTTTACTGTTAATCTCAATGCTCACAGTACTAATGAAAATACTTTAACACTTACCTCATTCTGCGTGTGTGCAATAATTCTGTAGATAGTTTAAAGCCACCTGAGAGACCAGTTGGGAAGCCTTTGCGTATCAGCATCAATGATGTGTTCAAAGGACAAGGGGGTCCGTGTATTGGGGGACGTATTGAAACTGGGATGGTACAGTCTGGGGACAAAATAATGGTGCAACCTGTTGGTGAAATCGTCACTGTGAAAAGTGAGGAGCTAAATCCTCCTGTCATGTTAAATTCTCAGTAATTTTGGTTTTGTCTAATTGGATTTGACAATTGTTGTACTGGATTTTATACTAGGCATATCTTTAGAAGAAGGACTTGGTAGTACAGCTTTCGCTGGTGATCCGGTCATTATGTCTTTACAAGGTGTTAGTGATGCAAATATCCTGGCAGCTGGATGTTTGCTAAGTGATCCAAATCACCCATGTCGCATATCTTCGAAATTCCAAGCTAGAATAGTGACATTTGATGCAATGACCATGCCACTTACGAAGGGGTTCATCGGTGTCCTACATTTAGGATCGTTACAAGAACAAGTCTCCGTCAAGAAACTAATTAGTCAATTACACAAAGGAACTGGGGAAGTGGTAAAGAGTAAACCAAGATGTCTCGTGAAAAACTCTAATGCTCTAATTGAACTGGAATGTACGAAACCTATTTGTGTAGAGGAGTTTAAGTAAGCTATATAGAAAATACATTTCCAGTTGAAGAGCAATAAAATTTGAATGATTAATCAATTGATTTTTTTTGCTATTGCAAATTTTATTTGTAGGGATGTGAAGGAACTCGGACGATTTACTCTACGTTACGCAGGAGTCACAATAGCTGCTGGAGTGATTACAAAAGTATTGTAAATCTTCCCGAAGAACCAACATAATCAAAAAAGCGTTATCACCTCTTCCATAAAAATCTGTGCTTATTGTTATACATAATTATCCATTTCTATACGTTTTTAACATCCGTTGGACATACATTCAATTATTCAAAATGTTTTTCGAGGATGAACCAATTAACTTAAATAAGCATAAACTTCTGACTGACAAAAATTGTAAAAGGTTACTCGAATATTTTGCGAAATCTTTAATAAAGTAAGTACTCCATAGATTTAAAAAGTATACGTAGGTATAACATCGCTGAAGGAATCTATTATGCTAATGCTATACAAAACAAAACAACAAAAATAAATAAAGAAACAACGCATATTTTTATGAACACTCTGAAAGGCAAACTGTATCACTATACGAAGTACTCACACCATGAAAATATTTGCATTTTCATTAAAACTTAGTAAAGGCAGTTTGAGTATAACGGGAGTTAGGAAATTGCATTTGAATAATAGCACATCATCAATCAGCATTACTCCAATTTGAAAGCACGCTTAATTGTTTTGGCAGGACTGCACGTATAGCTCAAGCAATCCTCATATGTACCCTTATTCAAACCTCGCAAAACTTTGTCGCTCCATTTGCCCCTGGTAAAGAATCTCTCGAGGGTTCTGAAATATTGCGGGCATAACGTATGATTAATTAATTTGAAACCATTATGTGCACTAATTTAAATTCTCAGAATATTTTTGTAAATTCCACTTACGAAGGAATCCACGAAGTGGAGTCATACGATCGAGATGTACTGGCCAACACACACGCGATCCGCTCGACGCACTCCTCTGACGTCAAAACATCCTTTGCCAATCGTTGAATTGCAGGGAATGTGGAGGAGGACAAACTCCTTCCAGGAGGTACAGAGATCACAGGAATTGGAAGTAGGGCGAGAAAGAACAAAATGAGGATGACCATGGCCAGTGGAACGAGAATCAGGGACTTGAAAATCAGAGTACGTCCATGATGACCTGAACGAACACATAAGATGAGCATTTTTATATAAATTCACGTTTTCCAGTAGTAAAATACACTTTTAAATGCACTCACTTGACGCACTTCGTCCCTCAGCCGAGTTTGATGAATCCGGAAACGGATGCTTAATCCCATTGGAAAGTGGCGCACCACTTGTTTTGGAAATTCCGGCACTACTAAGGCACACAAAGTAACACAAACAAAATAGGACCAGAGGTCCACACAACCTCCGATATCGGAAACTAGGCATTTTTTTTACAAAATTATTAAAATAATAAAACACTTTTTGATGGCCTATATATGAGCTCCCCACAGCCAATATGAAAATTTTGAGATTTTATGAACTTGGCCCTTTGAAAGTCATCTGAAGTGTGAGCAAAGGCGTCCTAAGTCCTAAGTAGAAACCAATTATTGCGACTAGCACGCACCTCTTCGTGTGAGAAACTGGCAACGCGATCAAAAGATAAAAGCATTTTATACTTTCCAACAGTTAAACCTTGGTGTAAATACCGTCTCAGAGAGAAAGTAAAACTAGGTGATGGGGTCAGTTTCAAAAACCATCATCATCATCATCATCATCAAAAGCAAAACCGTCCCATCATCACCATATTTTTTTCTATATAGTAGACATGATACGATGATACCCAACTTTAATACAGAGCACAGCACGATCGAAACGCGAAAAGTCATCATCATCATCATCATCAAAAGCAAAACCGTCCCATCATCACCATATTTTTTTCTATATAGTAGACATGATACGATGATACCCAACTTTAATACAGAGCACAGCACGGTCGAAACGCGAAAAGTGCGACGACCAAAAGATAAGGAAAACACTCATCTTGGGCTCTACCAGCAATGCAATGCCCAAGATACGTAAAATACTAAAGATATTAGAAGACTCACATACATTTTTTTTTTAAATAAAATAAATAGTGATGAGATAGGAAGAATTCACAAACCGTGTCATATCATTTCATCATTCATCATCATATGAGCACTTTCATTCAAAAATCGACGGTAAGCTTGAAGCAAGCAAACTGACTGAACCCCCAACAAAATCAGACATTGCCATTGCCATTGGCATCCCCTCTTTTTCTTCTGCTTCTGTCTTGCTGTCATCGCCTTCTTATCCATCCCGGAAATTCCGACAGTAGCAGTCATACTGCATGCTTGTTTTAACCACATATGCCATAAGCTATACTTTTCCCCCTCCTTCCTACATTGTATGAATGATTAAATTAAAAAAATACATACTGTTGGTCATTGGTCTTCTTCAGGTGTGCATTTTTTTCTCTTTCATATCTATATTCGCATGTCAATTGCACCTTTTGTTTACCGAGATGACTTTGCAAGTAAATATATATATATATATATATGGTTGCTCATCAAAAGCGAGAAGTAATCAAAACTTGTGTATTGGTAAAAAAAAGGTAGTACAACAAAATCCAACACACAGGCTATCATAATAAAGGATAACAATGAGATGGGAAAGATATCCTCTTCAAACACCTACTTGTTGTAATGTGTCTGGGAACATTTTTCAAAATGCACATTATTTTCAATGTACATAACGCGATGCGATATGATGTGAGAGTGAAGTCTATAGGGACTTTCTCAGCGTCATCTTCTTGATATAGAAACTTAGGAACTATCAATCCTTATCAACTACCACCTACTATTCCACCTGCATCCCTCCCTGCATTACCAGAGTTGAGGTGTGCGTGATATGATATGATGAGTCTGTGAACCTGCGACGAGTTCTCTTTCTGATCAGCAAAATCATTATTTGTTTCACAGAGAATCCCACTGATGTAAACATGGACTGTTGGCAGTGTTCAAGTGAAAAGAGAGAGATAAAGATGGGCATACATACATCCGTCGCACAAAATATTTAACAATTGAAATAAAAATATTTTTATTTTATTTTTAGCTTTTATGAATAGCAATATTAACTACCTACCAGATTTTCCTACTTTCTTAGGCTAGGCTAGGTATGGCGGTAGGCGATGCTGTAAAGCCTAGTCGAGTGCGAATTACAAGCAACTAGGGTTTTACGAGTTAATAAATATTTTGTAAAGAAATCGGAAGAAATCCTACATGCACACACATTTCATCATCTGGAAGATATAAAAATAATACAATGCAGATGAAGGCCACTATATTAGTATCCCCATATCCCCAGAAAAGAACTCCCGTTTTCACTTGACTTCAACCCATATATTCGCCATTATTCGCCTCATGTCAGTCAGCCTGTTTCAAAGCAATAAAAGCCCCTGTTGTGCAGGATGCATTAAGCGCCAGGCACAATGGAGTTTTATTGATTTTTTAATATACAATAGAAAAATGAAAAGAGGACCACCACCGAGAAACGATTGGTTATTACCAGTTTTACACATGTGTGTGTGTGCAGAGGCATATCCGCATAGAGAATTTATTCAGAAAGCATAAAGCAAATATGGACAGAGTGACAGTGCAAAAATTTTCTAAAAAATGGGGTTAAAAGAAGAAGACTATATATAAGTATATTTCTTAATGAAAGGGATGATGACACATGAAAATGTGTGTGCAATTCTCAATGACCACCACCATAGCACCACTACTCACTACTACTACTACTACTTGTCTATATATCTCTAAAATCACTTACGCCTCTTTGTCGAGAAAAGAATATATCATAAACTCTTGACACTCTCTTTTTCCATACGACGTAACAAAAAGAATGCGTGTTCTCTACTTTGAAGAGTATAATCAGAAAATGAGAATTTGACAGTGGGAAACGTGTAAAACGGGATGTGGTGGTGATAAAAAAGGTTTTCATTCATAGTAGTACCAAAAAATTGAAGGGTTGTGGTGGTCGAACTTTTTAATGCATGTGTTCATTTTGTTTTTCTCCGATAGGGATCACATTGTTATAATTAGTTTGACACAAGTCACACTTGTAGTAAGTACGTAAAAGTGTACCCGACTTTTGCATTAAATACAGGTAGTTAGTCTACTTGAAGCTATTTACATTTACAAAACATGTTAGAAATACTTATTTAAAGTAATAATACATTTCTCTCTAAATAATATATGATCATGATGGTGATGTTCAGGTTGTCGTGTCTGTTTTTAAACTAAATGCTTATTCACGACGAAAGTAATTACATAGGATGAGCAGATGCCATATGAATGGAAAATGGGATTTAGAGAATAAGGTGCATATTGGTTCACAAATGCGTTCGTTTGAATTAACAAGTATTCGCTAGTTATTGTTTTTTTATTTACTAAATTCGTTGGTTTAAACAGGAAGCGTTGATATGGTCCGGAAGAGACAGTAGTATTGAACACAATCTTATAGTGACTTGCTTCTTATTTGTTTAAAAGTTTTTTTTTCAATAATAATCCCGGCCGAAATCTAACCCCCTGAATTTGACAGACCTGTAACTCAAATAAAATAAATAGGAAATTACCCACAAATTGCATATACTTATAGATTCATCGTTTCTTTCATCACGTAATTGAAAACGTTTGTTGATGCATTTGTGATGGCTTACTTGGAATTTAGTTGGGTTTTTTGAGGATGGGACTAGCCTGGAGACTTAGCCATTTTGCGAGGTTACACCAAAAGACACAATGTAAAGAGCGAAGGATTTAGACACACGACACCTTATAATTCTATTTTTAAGTGTTTTTACTAAAGAGAGATTATTTGATGATGATGAGTTCAGGTGGTATTGTTGGAGTTGTTGGTTAGGACGTTGCCACCACCAGTGGTTGACTGCCCGTCAGCATCTCTCCGTACCCATTCATGTCTCTCTATTCGGTCAAGAGTGATTCTTTGAGTGATGTCGGGCTCCAGGATGTTACGCACAAGTTGGGTGAGCGTCGGCGTGAGAACGTCCTTCACTCTAGAGCGGAAGTCCCACTTGCGGGCTAGCTGGTCTTTGAGCAATTTTTTCAGGTTGGAGTCGTCAAAGGGCATTGTGGCGTTGACCATAATGTACAAGATGATCCCGAGAGACCATACATCTGCAAGTTTCGGGTTGTACGGGGTTCCACTGACCACCTCAGGGGCGGCGTAGGCAGCCGAGCCACAATAGGTTTGACTGAGTACACGCTTTCCTAAAAAGGTAATAACAATGCAAGAATAAAATTTAGGGTTTCCAAAACCAAACTATTAATAAATTTTGAAGAAGGATCGTTTACTAAAGCTTTTATTAACTAATACCGTCATTGTCAATGCAAAACCGAGCAAATCCAAAATCAGCCAGCTTCACATTCCAATGCCTGGACAAGAGGATGTTCTCGCATTTCAAATCCCTATGAGCAATATTCAACGAGTGAAGGTACTGCAACCCTTGGACCATCTGACGAAACCAAATCTTGGCTTGTCTCTCCGGAACCAAGCCATTCTGTCTTATAAAATCAAGCATATCCCCGTTCTCGGCATAGCGCATAAAAATGAAAACTCTAGGCCCTCGTTGCAGAATACTGTGAACTTGAATTATGTGAGGATTCTCGATTCTCGTCAGGATGTCCAGTTCGCGAGGGAAAAACTTGTCGAGAAAGTCTCTGGGTGCTCGCTCCTTGTCGAAAATCTTGCAAGCTAGTTTCACTCTTCGACCTCCTTCGCTGTACTCGGCAAGGTGAACGGTGGCGTACGAGCCCTGGCCAATTTTTCTTGAAATTACATAACCCTTCTTCTCGAGCGCGTTCACCTCCGAGCTGGTGGGGCTCATGATGTTGGCAGACTTTGAGGTGGACATTTTGACAGATGGCGCCTGTCTGAGATCCTTCCTTTTCTAAATCTAATGTGATGTTGAGTTGAACGTCCGCCACGTCTGTGAGCCTACGGAGATGTCAAAATTTATTCAGTTTTGAAATGTGTCTACTACATCTTATTGTTGTTTTATGAATGTTTTGGTTTTGAGTAATTAATCTACAACACTACACTACCTCAAGCTAAGTTCATTTTTGATGATGGAAGTTGGTAAATGACACAAATTATGATATGGCAAGCCTCCAGGTTTCGTTTTCGATATTCAGTTCCAATGTCGACTTCCAGGTTTGAGTTAATGGAAGATTGTATGGGGTCTTCTGCTACCTTTATGGGATCTATATGTTCTATGAAATTCTGGACTATGGATTTAAAAAAATATAGTTGAATATTGATTTAGAAGCGGCTTTTCCATTTCGCAGCATATCCCATTTTGGAAAATGCATCCAAGTCCAGCAAGGCTCCCCTTGACAACCAGTTAAATTCATTCGGACTACAGTTACATACACATTTCCGGATTACTATGGAAGTCCCGCCCTCCAGTCCTCCTGTTGTCGTCACCTCGTGTCACGCAGGCAGGCAGGTCATTTCATCATGATGATCAAATGTCAATGTCGCAAATGCATGCATGTAGCCTGCCAAACCAAGTCCGTAAACCAACTACCAGGCAATCCCACGAACTTGTTGTAATAGCCAACCATTACAGATGAATAAGGAAGTGCATAACATTATGTGCACTTTATCATGCACGACCATAATATACTACTATAATAGTTGATTACGATTATCCATTGCACATGCAATCATTGCATGCTCATCATCATTTTCATTGTTGGTTGACGATGATGAAAAACTGTAACGGAGTTTTTTCCTCTGAAAAAGAGCAGCCTCTGCGCTGCGACTTGACATGACAATAATAATCATCTCCTTGTAATAATCATGATGTTGATGATTGTTGTTTGCGAGTGAGCAAAAGCAAGCCACAGCCCGATTCTCCATTTTAGATAAAAAGTTCATTTTCAGGATCTCAAATCGCAACAACCAGTTAGTTGGGATGAAAGAGTCGGCATAGGCATATAACTATAACGTCAGAACTGTTTGCATTTCAGGATTATCCCATTACGCCTGAGATGAGCTCTTCACGGGATGAACTTTGCGTTTTAAGGAAATCAACTGAATAGAAAATTGGACATTACTTGTTACGTTATGATTACAACAGACATGGCGTGCTCGTTATGGGTGCACACTTTGCATCGAAAATCTGCAAACAAGGCTCAAAATTAATACTTTCCTATTAAAAGTAAGGCTTTGTTGGGATGGGAGGCACGCATGATGCTCAAGTCGAGAAGGAGACAGCTCCTCCTCTGCCTCTGCAAGAACTGACGCGAGCAGCAAAAATCTGCTGAAGCCATTCTTGTAACAAAAAAAGCATTTTCATATAAATATCACTTCAGCAGCCACGGCACGAGATGGAAAAAACTGATGAGAGAGTTCTTCTACGTTTTTATTTCTACAATTTTTGAATAATCTCACCTGATATGACGATTCAACAATCGTTTTCTCTTTGTTATTACTACATCTCTTCTTCCCTGCAGGTTTCCCAACTGGTCGACTACTTTTCATTAAAACATTTTTTTTTATTTTGGCGTGGGTGCCCCACTCTTGTTCAAAAATTGAGCAGCATCCCCATTTTCGATCTCTACGCTAGTCCCCATATAATTTAGAAAATACAAGTTAAAAGTTGCTCTACTGTGTCACCTCTTCAAAATCAGCGAGATTTTGTCTGTAATCAAATCAGACACAATGCTACACACTCGACTCATCCTTTCCAACCTTCAACTCAATTTCAATCTCAATCCCACCACCACCACCACCGCACATAATATCCTCTTTGTCACCACACCACCACCACCACCATTCCACATAGGTGTAAAAGTCGCAATTGTTTACGTGTCATTATGAAAATGGTGAGCTCTCAATTTAACCAAAATAGACTGTGAATTTGTCTTGTAAAAAAGGAGCAAGGTGCACAAAAATGACTATATGTATTCAAATCATCCCTTTTTCGTCGTTTTCCTATGAAGTATTTATCGTGTCAGGTGGTGTGGTTTTATAGTTGGAGAAGAGGAGTGAGACGTAGTATTCGATTTTAATATGGTATTCGCCGACCGAATATGTCACGTCCTGTAAATTTAGCTATACATACATACAGTACACATACACACCTTTTATTGTCCTCATTATAATAATGTTCACACTTGGCATTGACTGACAAGAAGAGTCCCTGCATTTCGGGAATGACAATCAAAGAGGGAGCATGCCACAACGCAACAGTGTAAGAATAAGAAATGAAAATACTGTCATGTTTCAAATGAACCGACGATGAGGACGACGACGACATTGAGAAAAACCCATCCCATCCCAGAGAGACCATCCAAAGCAAGATGCCGAAGCTATCGAGGTCTTCAACGGTAATCAGTAATCACCTTGACCTTGCTCTTCTCACCTGACTTCCATCCATTTGCAAGATTTTAGCCCGAGTTTGGGTGTGAAGACGTGCGTAATAAATCAAACAACGGCATGCCGGGCAAAACGCAAAAAGGAGGATGCGCGAGACCGAGATGTGATGTGATGATGCCATCATTTTTGGGGAATAATGGAGTAATTCAAGTGTGAAATGAAATTTGCTCGAATTGTTTAAATCAGTGTGAATTACGAATTATATATTATCCTTCTTCTCCGTTTTGGTTTTGCTTTTTTTGCGTCTCTCTCTATCCTTCTTCTCTTCCAAATAAATCCTAGTGTGAGCTCATTTATGATATAGGTATATGTAGCTGCGCGATATCATCTCAAGGGAAGCTAATGACTTCACGAATATGGTTTTCTATGTCTCTGTGGATGAAGGTTACTACACATTAAAAAAGAAGCTGCGTGAATAAGATCAACTTGTCACAACGGCAATCACCAATTGGTCACGGTTTTAATGTGTTGTGGATATATACTGTGGCTGGGTTATATTATTATGTGGTCTACTGTCAACATTTTTTCTTTCTGTATGCACAAGTTGAATGCAAAACTACTCATTCGTACGCAAATGTATGCAATGCAGTGGAGTGCCACAACACTGCCAATAAAAATGTGTACCACACAGCTCATCCCATTCGGTTTTTTCTGGGATTCTTTGTAAAGTTGGATTTTGGATTAATCATGATCATCATCATCGTCATCAGTCTTTTGGGTGAGTACAATAATATCCCAAATTAGCTCTTCTTCTTGTGACTAGGGAAAAACTCTTTTGGAAAAAGGGGAATAAAGAGCTCCACTGGCTTTCATTACAAAGTGCACAAAACCTCTTCGGGTTTAGACAGGAGTGAGCCACTAATACACATTTTTCCCCTTCTGCAGGTCAACAATGCCAGGAGCTGTTTACCTGTGAATATAAAACATATCCACAATGCGCATTATTAAATTGCGTGATCAAAAGCCAAAAATAGAATTTCCTTGCTACAGAATAGAACACAATGCGCGGAGCCGGTTATAAATGAAACAGAGCTCCAACCATATGATAATAAAATCTTTGCTTTAATTGTTTCACCACAAAATCGCGTACAGGATCGCGAATACAAAAAAGGGAAAAAAATCTAGTGGTATACCCCGTTTGATGATGATAATGCTACTATTTCAGGCATGCCCAATAACATTTCAACGCATTTTTTTTCGAACCTGAGGAGCACAAAGCTAAAAACCAAAATCTGCAAAGGAGTCAAAAAGAAGGGGAAAAAAAGGATGAGTACGAAAGGAAAAAAAAATAGTCTAATGTGTGTTCTCTGCACTCGCATCCCATTTTTTCAGTGAGTTCCCCGTCATCCCATTGTAATCATAACAATAAAAGGCAACAATGATAATATATAAGCATGTAGACCGTCTTTAAACCAGAATGCATTTACCCTTTTGGATCTGGCTGATGCTCGATTTAATCGGTATAGAACGAACATAAAACTTTGTTTTAAAAGGCAGCCTTAAAGTGTGTGTGTGTGTAGCAATGCCAAAAAACATGGTTTACCTCAGTGGTATACTACCTTCCTTATTTTTTTTGTTTGTATTTTAACAAAAAAATATTAATTATGTTATTTTGTAAAATGATATGCGCCTGGTCAAGAGCGTGAACTTGACTTTGGTGCAGCACACTCCCTCTTCTCCGCGTTTGCATATATTCCTCATCATCACCATTCTCGTGCCTATTATAAATAAACACGGCATCAGCAACATCATATATAACGTATCTCCTTGTCGAGGAAGCTACTTTTGTATCTCTATAACCAACTGCTGCGTAATAAACTAAATATTATGTTAATAATCTACACATCCATAATAAAGGTGAGGAAATGTAAAGGTCAAACAGCGAGTGCTCGTCGAAGAGGAGAGCTCTTAGCGCACAACATTATGTTTCTTCGTCTGCCACAGGTGCAAACGGTGAGAGTTGTAAACTGCCTTAAATGAAACACGATAATCTGCTGTTGAGACTGATGAGAGGGGCAATAAAGCGCGAGGGCTCTTCTTCTTCTTCTTGCAACTTTAACCCAAGTAATTATTTCAAATGAGCCCGTCTGCTCCCCTCAAATAAGGAGTAATGTGGATACAGTAAAATACCGCACCACCAGCCCGTCCGAGATCCCACGCAGTTATATCGAGTGCGACTAGTAATTATTTCTTTTCTCTGCGGATTAAAAAAACCAACACAGCGACTAGCGACTGCAACTTAGTGCCGTCTTATATTCTCTCAAAGTGATAATGTCTTTGTCTCCCACTTTTAGAACAAAAATGGATGCCTAATAAACCCGTATTTTCCTTTATCTGTCGAGCTTAATCAACCACGTAATATATGGAATTGAGGAGAACGGGTAAAAATGTGATAAAGTACCTAGTGCCATATTATATCTTTCTGTATCTTGCTTTTAAATGGGAAACATTTTTCTTGTTTTTATTAGTATTCATCATCATCCATCACTTTAAGAGGGTGAAGGATGCATTTATATACAACCATTTAAATAATATGGGATGTGTCTCATGTCTCCTCATAGTTGAACCGAGAGGGGTACATGACAAGATGAGAATCAGGAGGATCGGCATCCTGTAAGCATTATTTAATGGATGGATATCTGATTTTGTAGTTTATGTGAGGATATTTCAGTATATTCAGATTGTTGTGTGTGTCTTTTTTGCATAATTCTTGTCTGAAAAGTCACAAACGTTATTTCTTCTTCCTTCGGGATGCAGATGAGTGTCCTGATTGTGAATCATGAGGAAAAAGAATATATTAGGTGTATAAAATACCTATGTGGCTTGTCTTGGTTGACACGAGAGAAGTTGCGCGTGCAGACTTGGGACTCAAGAGCATACTAATATGATGATGGGATGAGCATATTTTACGTGAAAAATATATTTAATTTATTCCGTCATCCTCCCAGGCTATTATTGATATTCAGGTAACCTTGTACAAAGGGAGGAGGGGAAATTGTGGTGAGGTCTGTGCTCATAAAAGGGAATAACCGTGTAGCATGTCATTATCATTTTGACGACTGACCACTTGACTCATAAAAACACCAACAAATCATGCCTCAAGTCAATATTTGCGTGGACTGCGGGGACTGGTGGTGTGGTGATTAATAAAAAATGCAAGTATATATGACGCAACAAAAACATCACTGCTCCATCCATCCAAGTCCAAGTCTTCCAGGCGTTGAGATCATCTGAGAAATTCCAGAAACATTATGATTTAAAAAATGCAAAGCTAGTGATTTACAGCGTCTCGGGTGTGATTACAAAGAACGACTTACTCTTCCCGTTTAGTCATGCCCACACATTTGCAACACTACTACTATAACATATTATCACACAAGTGAAATATCTCAGCAGCCTCAATAAGAATTCGCTCATCATCATCATCACTGGCAGACTGGGTGCAAGGCTGAAAAATGAATGATGTAATGTGAAAATGATGAGGAGCGTAGAGAGTTTTAGGACTGCCGAGTGTGTAACAGCAACTCCATGTATAGCCGATATTATTGTGGTAGTTGTGCACACTTGCGTGGGCTTTTATACACACACATCTCATCTCTCTCTCCTTTTTCCTGTGTGGAGCATTATTATTATTATTTCGCTTATACAACAAAATAGTTATTTTTTCCCTAACATCAGCACATCATCAGATTTCAGAATAATTACTAGACCACGCTTTTGCACGTACGCATCCCATAAAAGTAAGAATGTGTGCATGGTTCTTCTTCTTCTCCCATCATCTCCCATGTAGCAGCCAAGCATATTTTTTTTTCCTTTTTACTTTAACTTAATGCTTCACTCGAACTCTCAAGACATCCGGCTAACTGAATCATCTTCATTTTTCTCACGATGAGCAACGAGAGCAGTAGTAGAAGCGTACGCGTGTGGTGCATACTTAAATGAAGTGAAGAGGAAGAGGGTGCATGCAGAATTCACAGTGGCTTGCGGGAACAAGGAGTGTTGTATAGGAAATTGTACTTTCTGTAAAGAAATAATAGGTAATAATAAGAGCAGCAGTTTTTTCTCTTCAACGGAGAACACAAAATGTGCTCCACAGAGGCAAGTGGTAGTTCCTCCGGGCGGTTGTATTTGTGGAATGGGGTATCCTCGTCATCCGCCGCCCGTGTACTCGTTTTGGTCGGACTTTTGTCCGGTGTTTTTTGGAACGGTGGTGCGGATGGCCTTGTGATAAGAGACAGTAATCCAGTGAGGCTGCGAGTGTTAGAGTATAGCTCGAGGAACGGGAGTTTGCAGAAAGTGCTAAATAGCAGGTATTCGGATTTGGTGGTGGGGGAAGAGGTGGACGAGAGCTCGCAAATCGTGTTCGAGTGCAGTTCGCTGAAAGGGCCGCTGAGATGGATTTATTCGGGAGATGGGGTAATTTATTTATATAAATAAATTAACGTTGTGATAAAAGTGGATGTAGAGGCGGTGGTGTAGAGACAAGATTGAAATTGAAAGTATAGTATGATTGTTGAAAATGTGTGTAATAAATTATTGGGTTTATTACGTATTGTAGCAACCACAGCATAAATCATATTACACAAGTACAACGACCGGCTCTACGCTCAGCTACATTGCCTACCTCAGTTTTCCCAATGGATTGAGTGCGAAGGACACTGGCCAGTATTCCTGCCAGAATGCCTACAACGCGTCTGTCAATAATTATGCCTACTTGTTTGTGCCGAAGCGCAAGTTGGACGGTACTATATTTTTAAAATATACACGAGCGCACTATATTGTTTCAGATGAGATGTTTCTCTATTAAATAATGGTTATAATAAATGGCTGGGTTAAATTGAATTTAGGTAAAATGCCCGTTTTCATACCAAATGGAAGAAAGCACGAAGTTGCAGTTTCCGCCAGTGACAAAACAGCTCGAATCCCTTGCTCCGTTGTTCACCCAAATGTAAACGTTTCTCTTGAGAGGGTATCTCCAGTAAGTTTACACACCTGATTTGCATTGCATTGTCCTGCATAACAAGCACATTTTTAGTCGTTTGCGAATATTGAATGCATGATTTAGTATGGTTCACATTTTCTTTTGCCACGGCAAAAGTCCTTTTGGTTGGACCGTCCGATGAGAGTGCCCTACAATACCAAAACTGGATTCACAGTTCCAGTGTCGACCACCATGAAGGAGAGGTATATTTGCAGGGGAGAATATAAAGGAGCGTTTGAAGAGGTCACTTACACTACTGCACCGCAACAGCCTAGAATCGGTACGCTTTGCGTGACTTCATTCATCAATACATTTTTGTAGATTGGTTTTTCTTTTGCCACAGCAAAAGTCCTTTTGGTTGGACCGTCCGATGAGAGTGCCCTACAATACCAAAACTGGATTCACAGTTCCAGTGTCGACCACCATGAAGGAGAGGTATATTTGCAGAGGAGAATACAAAGGAGCGTTTGAAGAGGTCACTTACACTACTGCACCGCAACAGCCTAGAATCGGTACGCCTTGCGTGACTTCATCAATGCATTTTTGTAGATTGGTTTCGTCAGATTAACTCGACGGATACTTAAAAATCTTTTGGTATGTTTGACATACGGTTTCTTTAAAAATAGATTCAGAGGCAGAATTGCTACACAACTTTCCAAGTCGCAACCGACAAAATCATAGTGACCCCATGAAATCACCTCGTCCCCTGCTACCTCCCCCAGAAAAACATTTAGTTTCCGCTTGCACGCCCCAATATTGTGGGGTCAACGCAGAATGCATCGTAAAAGACTACAACCCCTATTGCGTCTGCCTGGAGCACTACACCGGGGACCCTAAAGTGGGCTGTCGTCAAATGAGCGACATGTCTCAGCACATTCGCGTCGAAGATCCATGTAAGCCCTCGCCCTGCGGTCCCTTTTCAGAATGTATCGAGGTGAATGGACACCCACTCTGCACGTGCAAGCAGGGCTACTACGGCTCCCCACCCAATTGCCAGACCCACAAGCTGCTCAACTGTTCGAAAAACTATGACTGCGAGTGGTCCGAATTTTGCAACACGGAATCCAAACAGTGTGAAGACATTTGTGACGGGAGCGTGAGGTTTTGTGCAAAGAATGCGCAGTGCACCAGTTTCAGCCATATGCCGTATTGCACGTGTCCACCTGGAGGAAATTATGTCGGTGATCCGTACGATGTTGATGGGGTTGGATGTCAGCTTCAGTCCGAAAGGTGATTTTATGCGAATGCTTGTTTTTTTGGGATGCGGTTTTGTCATAATGCGGTGGTGGCGACATGTGTACATAGTAAAATTACAACAGTTTTTTTTTCGAGGAAATAAAATTAAAACAAAAATATTCAAAAATGCAGAATACAAACTGAAGGCTCCCCAACATGTAACCCATCCCCGTGCGGTATTAACGCCCATTGCAGAGTTTATTCGTCATATCCTCTTCCCATTTGTTTCTGCCCACAAGGATTTACAGGTAATTGCAATTTTTAACTTCTCTCCATTCTTTGTCATTTTTGTTCGCGAGTATGCACAAATAAAGAATTTGCTCATGCTCTTGTTACTACTAAACACGCAACACAGGAGATCCAAGTCACAGATGTTACAAGGTGGCCACCCAGTCTGTCGACGTATTCCGACCCCACCACACCTCCC
>JAANSN010001194.1:0-37215 GCA_036850665.1 Dicranocentrus wangi | reverse complement strand
ATTATAGCCGCATAGTTAATGAAGACGTTCTGTGAGTCACTCGGTTTAATGTCTATGCATAGTTCAAAGACCAAGAAATTCGTGAAAAAGAAAAGAAAAGCAAGAAGTACAATAGGATTGCGTTTTGTAAACACGACTACCCAGAAAATGTTTTTTAACAACAAAGTGTGCAAAAATCTGCTATTAAGCTAAGAGAGCAGCAACCCACCCAAACCCAGAGAGAGAAGAACCCAATTTACGTAACATTATATATTGCATACCTAGCTATGAGAATCTAACGCACTTTTCCGTTCTGCTTCTCTGGTTTGGCAAGGAATAGACTCGATTTTTTCTGCAATAATCTGAAATTCTAAAACAAATACAGCACATTGACTCGTGAAATTTTTCAAGTTTAAAGGATATGTAGTCAAAGCATTGCCTTTGCACATCACACTTTCATAAAAACATTTGTCTTCGGACCGAGTGCATTAAAACTCAAAACAGATAAAACTCTATTAAATAAATCATAATAAGCTGCTCATAAGCAATCAATCATGGCTTCAGATCAAGAACGCTTTCTGGCCAAACGTATTCAATCCCTAGAAAGGGAATTGGACATTGAGAAGCGGAAAAATATTGAGTCCCACAAGCACCTGTGCAAAAAGGAGCGCCTGATTAAGGAGCTGACATTACAATCTGACCAGGACAAGCAATTATTGAAGGACCTGCAAGTTGTAGTGGATGATCTGGAGTCTTCTTTGCGAATTCAGAAAAATAAAATCCGTGATATTGTACTGTGTCCAGTAGCCATAATTCAACTCTGTTATGTTATAACGATAAAAGTGCATGCAGCAATTGTAAATGCATTTATATTTTTATATGCATTTTTCATTTTTATATTTCAGGAGACCATTTCAAATTACAACGCAGACCGGTTTCGCAAGGTGCATAAAATGTATGTAGCAGAAAGTGGGCGTTCAGAACAGGTGCAGGATGAGCTGAGAAAAATGAAGGCTGCTGGAAGAACAAGTTTATTTGTTCAAGCGTAAGGTCATCAAAACCATATAATAAACATCAACTTGCAATTAACGGTCATGGACATTTTTATATCACACTATACTATATTTACTTGCTTGTAACATATTTTAACTTTCCGAATTAAAACAAATCAATTATTATTTAATAGTTCGCATCCTGTGTGTGGCAAGCCAAAACAGTGGAAATTTTGTATTTTTGATTATTCTACCAATTACGATAATAGGAAATTTTCCACCTCTTGATAGCTTCCCAAAGATTCATTTTCATCGGCTTTCTGGTTTTCATAAACTCGTCCGACTCGTAGTAGCCCTCTTCCGGCTGATTGTAATGATCGTGGATCTCCTTTAAAACTCGATTTTTTGGAAAGTCTCTTTGCATCGTTCGATAAAGATTTCGAGCCGGAAACTCGTAGCGGTCCTCGCCCTGCAAGTGTCTAAATTGCAAGTAGCGGATGGATATTTCCATCCTGTGTTCCCGTTCCACGTACTCCAACGCAGTTTGAATCATTGCTGGAATATGCCTCAGGAAGAAATAATAAAACAGGGCGTTTTGAATAAACCAGTGAATGAGATCAGCCCTTCCGGGGCTGGTATGAGTTCCAAACGTGATGAACCGATTTTTTAACTGTTCAAAGACATTCAACGGCTCAAGTCGTGCCCCTGGTTTGAGTGAGGTTTCGAACCCTTTCTGGATCATATGTGGCACCTGATCCGCTAAAAATATTCCCATGAAACATGATCGATCTAATACATTTTTCAACACAAGTTAAATGCAATTGATATCACGTAATCACAAAGAAGTAAAACTTACAATTATAAATATTGCGAACCATTGCAACTATGTTGCAAATGACTGCTGTCCAAAATGTAACTCGGTTTCCTGAATCCCGTGATGTATAATCATCCAACTTAAACATTCTGTACTGGGCAGACCGCAAATACTTAAGGGATATTTGGGCGTCGCACATGGCACTTGAGTTTGGATCCACTTCGAGCTGCTTATTCACACAGCATTCGATATATCTGGAGGCAGGATCCTTTCGTTTCATCACTTGAAGTACGGCGTGCCCATACATGGCCAAAGTGAAAGGCAAGAAGTAGAGGTAGGGGTAACGTCGCAGGAATGTCGCGAAGATGATGCTGACATAACTGCCCCATCTCAAGAAGCGGTTCATCAGTCGCCAACGCTCTGTTCTCAACTTTGTCACGTGGGCCAGTGCCGGATCTTCGACAATTATGAGAAACTCTTGTCTCATCATTGAGGACTCCAGAGCAAGCCACATTTTATATATAGCATCCACTGTAATTCCTAGAGCATTTCGGTGTCAAAAACTTACTATATTAGTCCGGATGAAATTCTAAAAATCCTATCTACAACACTGTAATTTATTTTTTGTGCTCCGTACGAGAGCCTTCAATTTCAGGTATGACTGTGTAAACTCCACGGTCGTCATCCGGGTTTTGGTAAGTTTTCGCAGTAAGGACCCCTTCACATTGTGATCGGATGCCTCCGCACCACACGTTCTTCCTCTCTGGAGCTACTAGAAATCGTTCGAGATTTTGTTCTTTTCGCATTCGCAGTTTGCCAAATACCTTCGCCTTCGCGTCTGCTTCGGGCTTGTTAAATTTTACTGGTTGCTCAAAACGATACCAAAATGCAGGCAAGTTTAGATGCTTGATAACTAGGGTGCCGCGGCCATCATTTTGATGTCCAAAGTCTTCAACAAAGTTTTAAAAAGATTATAACTATAACTATAATCTATCGTTAAATTACTCAGTTGGATGCTTCAGCTAGAATCTGCGCAACGATTTTTGATCTTACAGTTTAGTTTGCGTCTCCCTCTGTCATCCTTGTTCCTCTTTTCCATATTTTCAGAAATAAAAAATTAATCGTTGGCTATAAGATTCTCTAGAAATCAAAGGCAAATCCCCCTTGACTATGTTAGAAAGTCGTTAGGGTTTAATTGACTTCAGTAATTATAACTACAACCTAGGAGGTACTTGAGTCTGAGCACATTCTGGATTACTGACAGGAAAAATAGACAATCCTTAAGATTCAAGAATAGTTTTGTTGATGTAATGTTGACATGACGTAGATGACGCATGGAAATAGGTTTGAGAAGGAAACCCTTTATTTCGTAAGATCAGTATCACAGTTTTTCATACAATTTTTGGCGATTGTACTTAAAAACTACAAGCTCACACTGGCTATTATGATGTCTTAGGTCTAATCTAACGCAAACGTATTATAGGTAATTAGCAATTTAGTTGAATCGAAAGTTATGGATCATACAAAATAGCAACAATGAGATATGCCTAGAATCCAGTGTCGTTTGATTAGTCAACTCTACCACGGGCGGATTCCAACAACATAGCACAAAAGTAAGCCTCCAATTAAGTGTGAAAATACGGATGTGATGACACCGCTCCCACTGCTTTCAGGCACAATGATCCTATCTTTAGGACCAAAATATCCGCCGCTGCCAGATCCAGGATCTAGAAATTAGTAAAGATTGTCATCATGTACATACTACATTAGTGCTGAAAGTCGTCTACTGATTCAAAAATAAATATATTGTAGGTCTAAACATAGATTACCTCTATATCCGTCTCCAGAATTACATTTATCCGTGTTACATGTCGTATACATTTTGGTGTAGTGTTTATCAGTACGCACATCATTCATAATTAAAGGTGCTTCTTTAGAGCAATCTCGAACAAGTGTCACAACCTCCCCTAAAAGCGTTCAAAGTTTTTTTATAAGTAGGAACAATTTAATCGAACTATTTTGCTGCAGATTAATATAAATTGCAAGGATAACGTACCTGGAATGTCAGTAAACTCAGTCCTGACAAGTGTGCAATATCCATCGCAGTTAACAATTGCAGTGTTGGCAGGTAGTTCCTGAGGTTTATCTGCACACAGGTCATTCTCATTGGTTGTGCATTTGTAGCAGGTGAAAGCAGTCACTGATAGCATTTAAAATGGGAAAACAAAACACTATTGAAATGAACTTGCTTAGAAATGTATCTCTTCAGGTACAATATTACCACTGTGACAGTGACTCACCTTGATACACTCCCAAAACAGCGACCAGTAAACCACATACTTTGAAATTTGCTAAAACTCCCATTTTCAATATGTCCCAAAATTTCCAACAACAAAATTAATGTCGAAAAAATTTATCCGCGGTACTGTTAGCTCTTTATGCACATCAGTCCTAAATTCTTGAATATTTTACATTTAATAAAACACAAAAATGAGTAATTTATCCACAGGTATTGGTATTATACTGTCTATAGAACAAACAATTAGTATGTATTGGCATTACATAGTCTATAGTATTGACATCATCATAAATTCAATATTACAGAAAGAGTCAGTCCGCATACAGCATCAGGCAGCATTAATCTAATCAGTGGTAGATAAGTAAGTAGAAAGAGATGACATTGAACGTCATGCTGATTACCTCAGTTGTAGTTCTTATTACGATGCAAGTGCACACCATGCATAAGGTGTGGGACATATTGAATGAACGATGAGTAGTGAGTGTATTATTTTTGCTCATACCAAGTTGACGCATTTAGAAATGTCGTCAGCTCCAGGTAGCTTCCTTTGGCTTACTAGACAGTAGTAATTTATTAACACAAAGCCAACCTAGATTAGTACTAAGCGGGTAGGGACGGGGCTTCCCTGGAGGCGATAACAAAAAATAACAACAAAACCTGATGAGATGAAACATGTGTATAATTTGTATAGTATAATATTATGGAATTTGAGACTTGCTTCCTATTTGCTAAAAAGTGGAAGGGTAGGACACACCGATGCCTATAGGTTAGGTATTAAGTTCGATTCGACATGAACAAATACCTACTCAGAAATTTTTGCATGAATAGTCGTACAATGTTTTTCAGTAATTAGCTATATTTCCTGCAAATATTGATTTCACAAGATTTAAAAGAAGATTTCCCTGAAATCAATCAATATCGTAGAGTGGGACACATAATACAAGAAAATTATGGTTTCCGTCCGTCACTTTTTGAGAAATGAGAACAAGTGAATTCTTGAAAATCAATAGGCACCACGCCTAAGCCTAATTGATTGGAATACAAAATGCATGTTATGCATGCATTTAGAGCAATCCACTAACAGCTTTAGTATTTCTTGTCTACTTCCGCATGTATGCCAATATTCGTGGTTCAGTCCTTCGATTGGAGGTCAGTGCATAATTCGGAGTTATTCGCTAGTCTCTTTACCTTTCTTACAATTAGAACGCGAGATAGATCAAAATGAGTGTAACTTTCCTCAAAGTATACTTTCATTACGCGTACTTTCTTTTCCTTTCTCCGTATCGCATTACAAAGGATTCAGCACATGGGTTTTGCATTGTGGAATGGTGGCCACAGAAGGTATTCAACAATTCAACCCAAATCCTTTAATACAAGATTTCAAAATTAACGAAAATCTCCATAATTTTAAATGCAGGTGTTTTGTTTTTTCAATCACATTCTCATAATGCTAATTTACATGACGAGTCTCCGAAAGGCATATTCCCACATGACGATGGACAATCCACCCTCTGTTTTCAACGGGTTGGAAGTTGTGTTCAGCAACTTGTACAAGTTTAGTCTAATTTTAACTTATTGGAATAAAAAGCTGGTTATTGAAAAGATTCTCAATATGATCATTCACAATCCTTACCTCAGTCCCCTTCAGAGTACTTCCAAGGTATTGGCATGCAAAAACAAAAAGAGTTAAACTTTAATCACATTTAATTTAGATAACGCCCAACTATTTTTTGTTTAGTTGCAGTCGGTCTGGCTAGTTAATCTATTTGTAGGACTGTGTGGTCTCCTCCTTGTCGTCCGAATTATCGCTCCAACCTCAATCATAAGTGCAGTTCAGTCCTCACTCCCGATCAATGCGACCGCTGTGGAGTCCCCGACGTTGTGGTACACTCTTGTTAAAAATGAAATGGAGTACATATTTTGGATCCACACATCCACCCAGACCGATCCAACATATGAGCTTGGAGAAGCATGTCTTGTTGTACTCATTGGAGTCGCCCTCGTCAGCAAACTTTTATTTGGCATTTTCTCCGACCTTTGCATCCTAATGCACATTCTAACCCTCCTCTTCCCCGTGAACGAATTTATAAGCCAACTCAAATGGACTGGAACCGAAGCCGAAACTGATGGCACTATGAAAACTGTGGGGCACAGGCTCGATACTTTCCTGACTCTGAAGCAGTACCATGCCTTGAAGCAACTTTCCTCTTTGCTGACAACCTCAATCGGGGTCCCGTTTTTGTTTTACGTTGGAGAAACCGTTCCAGTTTATGGGTTACATAACCACAGCTTCTTTCGTTCAAGTCCTGTCGTAATCTTGGGAATTGTTGCTTTCTACGTTGTGTTCCTTCTCATTTTTATCTGCTCGTCGGAAATTTGTCGACAGGTAGGCTACGGGGTCAAATCGTAAATGCAGGATAAAACAATTTTTAAAAAAATTACATTTATGTTGATGTAAGATGGACTCCTTCAAAGACTGGTTGTATGAAAATTCACGGAGTTTGAAGCTAAGTGGTATCGACATTATACTCATTTTGGACTCCATTTCCCGTAATTCCGTGGCCGTTTCGGCTCATCGAGTGTTCACCATAACGTATTCAATGATTGGTGGGGTGAGCCTTTAAAGCATTCACTTATGGGTTGCAATTTGCAGTGTTACAACTTATCGAAATGTTTGTTACCTAATAATATGTTATTGTTATTGATGGTTAATAGGTACTAGGAATGCTCATTACATTTTTCATTATAAGCATTCAAGCACCTCGTGATTAGTGATAAGACTCCTCATCAGGGTTGGAGATGTGACCGGGACAAAAATTTGTTTTATGCAACCACTCTGGTGAAGAAGCTACGTGATTACAGACAGTTGACTAAATGGAGCATTGCTTTTGTTTAAGTTAGTATGCTAGAATTCCTTGAAGATGTGTAAGGATTACATCTAGCCGTGCTCTAGATTGTGAGATTACATTGCTTTGCGATAACCCTGTTAATAGTGAAATGAGGTGTATTGTACCTTTCATTTTGATGATGTGTAAGGATTACATCTAGCCGTGCTCTAGATTGTGAGATTACATTGCTTTGCGATAACCCTGTTAATAGTGAAATGAGGTGTATTGTACCTTTCATGCATATTAAAGTCGTTTTCGTATTTAGCTTCCACACGGCAATGAAAAACTTTGAAGTTCATTATGTAATGTGTACGCAGCAGTAATTAAAATTCAACCAGCCTACCAAATAAATGTATAAAGCTTTGCAGTTTATTAAAAAAGACAGACAGGGTCTTATAGTGGTTGGTAAGCGTTTCAATAATGGTTCAGAGATATGCAATATGCAACGCAGATGATATTGTAAAGGTAGATAATAGGTATGTCCGCTGGGATTGTCAATATTGCATGCAGCACGCAATGTTAGTACATACCATATTTGGTGGTTTATTATTAAGTATTGAAACATTAATACATTTTTCTGTAAATCGAGTGTAATCGCGTGTCAAGGTAAGGTGCAGATTCCACGTGTGATTCCACACGATTAGCACCATGTATGGTGAGATCGGAATGTAGGATGCGACAAATCTCCACGATAAAATTCAGTCTTGTGTTCCCTATTCTATTCCACGTATCACGAAGCCGATGTAGTATATCTACGTGCATATATATGTCTACCTACAATGGAAAGCTTTCAGTTAGAAATGAACCTTGTCCAAAAAAACAATCTGCAAACCTCTCCTTGCACTCTTGATGTTAGCATCTTCGATCATCACCTTCTCTGAACAAAAACCAATTTACAAGGGAAGTTCTATTTTTACAAATACGTTTGTATTACCTTACAATTATTAGCAGAATGGAAAGCCGAACGTTAACATCAGAATTTGAAGAACTTAAACCTGTGAAAGAGAAGACTATTCCGGAATATTATTTAGGGAAAGCAAAACATTATGCAGAATTAGGAAGAGATTACTGGCTGGTAAGATCATATGCAAATGCACCAAAATATTAATTTAGCCGTATTGAAATATTCAGTAATGGCGTAGCATACTCAAATAGGTAATAAACTTTTCCATGCTTCACGAACACGATAGGTTGACGGTTTGACTGGTGAAAAGCATTATTTCAAAAACTTCGATGAAGAGACTCGAAAAATTGCGAGTGCATTTTACAAACTGGGCTTGCGGAAGGGCGAATTTGTTCTTTACATGATTAGAGATTTAAGCAAAGTTTCTCTGCTGCTAACTGGTGTATGCCGGGCTAACGGAGTACTGAGGGCAAGCTATGATGTTGAAGACGCTGGTGAGTTATTTAATTATAGGATCTGCGACAATTTTAAAGTTGCATTGAATATGTCATCTGTGGGGCTGTTTTAGCGACAATTCTCCACCGTGTGACGGAGAGCAAATGTAGGTTCATTGTTTGTGAAGAGGATGGTGTCCCAGTATGTACGGCTGTTGCAGATAAAACAGATTGGGAGATGAGCATTATTACTGTTAGAAGGAGCCCTTCTTCAACTGCTTCTCTTCAGGAATTTTTGGAGGAAGATGACGGGGCTGGTACGTCCCTGCATTCAATTCCCTCTTTAAATTGAAATTATTAGCATGACGTGTTCTAATAATAAAACCTTTGAATATGTATAATTTTAGCAATGCCAGAGCTTCAAATCACAGAGGAAGATCCTGCCGTAGTTTTATCTACCTCTGGCACAACAGGTTAGTGTATTTCTGGCATACAAAATATAAAGCTAAATTGGCTAAGATTGCTACTTATACACACACCACAAGTATGATTGATAAAAGTCACACTGTGTCCTTTTCAATTAGGAATGGCAAAAGGAGCTGTTCATACACATCGTAATATGCTATATAGCATGCGGTCCTTTGAGAGATTGCCGTTTACCTATCCCAAACCGAATCTAATCGCGACAAAAGCAACACATGTGAGTGGGACAGCAATGGAATTAATTGCGATGGCAAGTGGCAAAACCAGCGTGGTCGTTTCGAGTCTGACAAGAGATAATATTTTAAATGCTGCGAGTAAATATAAGGTACACAATAGTTTTAAGAGGTATAATATTACAAATTACTTATCATTCGATATGCCCTATTTGCGAGCAATCTGGTCTCCAACGTGTAGGTCGGATTTGCATTTGCGTTCCCTACATACTTGACCTCCATGGTAGGACCTGAAGCTCGAGATTACGATTTTAGCAGTATCGAAATAATTTTTTCCGGGGGCGTGTCAATAACTCCAGCTATTCGACAAACCCTGCGACAGCTGCCAAATGTCACTGACATCGTTCTTGTGAGTTACATTAATTGAGTTTAAAAAGTTTAATAAATGTCAATCAAGCACGGCCGCGTGTCTTCTGTAGGGATATGGATTAACCGAAAGCATGGCTTGTACAACAAGTGCAATACTGAAGGAAGATGATGAGAGAGAAACCCCGGGAATGAGAGGTAATTATTACAATTTTATTTGTTGTTTCAGAGCCACATTCACATTCGTAGAAACGACGAATGAAGCACATTAATCTGAAACTACAGATCTGCCAGATTTTTCCGTGGGAAAACCTGTTCCAGGACTACAGATTCAATGTAGAGATCCAGAGTCCGGTCAAGCAGTAGGTCAGGACCAACGGGGGGAAATTTGTGTTAAGTCGCTTGGCATTTTCCAGTCCTACTTTCTTAATCCGGAGGTTCGTCGTTCGAATACTATATTATATGATCATTATCACTGGGGATGTTGATAATTTCCAGTATGGAATAAGCAGGGCCCTTACAAAAGCTACAATTTTGTATTTGACTTCACAGGCAACAAAAGACGCATTTTATGCAGATGGGTACTTTCGAACGGGTGATATAGGATATTACGATGCTAACGGATTTATTTACATTGTGGATAGGCTCAAGGACATTTTTAAGTATTACAATGATCATGTGAGCAATTCAACACCAACTTATTCATTCAGTCACACATGAAATTTAATGGGAATCAGTCAACTTCTGCTGCGCTGAATTTTACATTTTGGTGTATTACTACAATAAATAAGGGCGTGATTCTCCCCGAAATATAGATTTCCCCAACAGAGCTGGAGGATGTGATTGGAAAGCACCCAAAAGTAAAGGAGGTTTGTAATGAAGTTTAAATTGTCGTCCATCCACTCATGGACATGCCATGCCATTTTAAAAAATTTCCGGGATTTACGGGCACCGGAAAACTTGGTTCCAATGGGATTTAAAAGAATTACGGACCCCGGGACATGGTATATGATAATGAGTCAAAAGTGGTATATTTGAGGTGGGTTTAATTGTTGGATATTAGGTGTGTGTGGTTGGTGTGGTGGATCCTGGTGGCCATATTCCTCGTGCCTTCATCGGTGTGCACCCTAACTCAGGACCGAAGCATGAAGTAGCTGAGGAAATAAAGGAGTTCGCAAACTGTATGTAACGGAAACGGAAAGGCTAAAATGATCCTTTTGACTCAGAGTAGTTTACAAATGTTTTATATTTTACTTTTAGCAAAACTGGCTTCTTATAAGCACTTACGTGGAGGCGTCGTCATTGTTGATGAACTACCAAAAGGCAAAACTGGAAAAATGGACAGACAACAGGTTGCCAAACTTCCAATGGAGTAAATTTTGCAAGTGATCTTTATGTGTCGGATAGAAAGCTGTCTTAATACTGGACTTCTGGTTACACTTTTACTTTACATGAAACTATTCGGCATTGGTACCAAAATAAGTTAGATTTTCTTTGTGAAAATTACCCGTAATAATTATGGTGAATTTAGGATAAACCAACCTTATTGACAATTATTGTCGTTTACTTTTGTAAATCAACTTGAATTAGAACAATCGGCCTTGTATTGATTGTCGATTTATTAGCTTTCATTCAACCCACGGCTACATAAGCAATAAGCATTCAGTCTCCTCCGGGTTAGAGATGTGAGTGAATGATGTGGATATCGATGGTCACACCATGCATCGCATGCCCATGCGTACGCGTACGTAATGTTTCCTAGTCCACAACAGGCTTGTAATTATAGAACTTCATGAATACAAAATGAAGACCAAGGACTTTGAACGAAATGAATTTTCCAATTACAATCACAGAGTTCAAAGTGGCTACAGCGATTGTCTGCATTTGGTTCCTCACATTGACACACTGTTTAATTTATGGTAACTCTTCACGCACTTTTGCATTTGCCTGCTGGACGATGTTGATGACCTTACACCCCACACGAATTTCAAGGGACACGATGCTGTCTATCCTTCTATTCATCTGCATCTCATTTTCAATCTTGTGCATTCAAACTCATGCATTGGGGGAGGAATGTCCTGAAAAATTAAAAAAGTTTTGCGGGTACGTGCTCAAATTGTGCTACTAGCTACAAATCAGCGACCATAAATAGCATAAATAGTAGTATTCTTGAGCTTTGATAAAAAGGAGTGAATGGGCAGATAAATTTCTTTCAAATGTATCTGATTTATTCCTAGATAATAATATGAGTATATCTACCTACCTTTAAACTTTCAAACATTTGCGTATGGTTAATCACAATAAAATTTATGTATGATTGTAATCCGCAAAAAGCACAATTTTCTAAGTTTGACCTTAAGGGAATGCCCTAAAGGTTTTTTCGGGACGGATCCAGACTGCTGGGAAGCAACGAATTTAGCGGGATGCTGTAACAGGAAGCCAACTTATAGACAGCCAATACGCAGGCATGATAACGGATTGAGGTATGTAATCTACCTCAATCAAACCCATAAATGCTGGATTTATTATATGATTCACTTCCAAGTTGGTCGACGATGTCTGTAAATAATTTGTCTTATTTTTTCAGTGCTGAAATGATCACCTGGATAACCATCGCCGTTTTTGGAATTCTTGCATTGGGATTTTTAATTGCTATAGGTTGGTGGTGTTGCTCTAGGTATATGTCGACAAGTTCTAGTTCTGCTTGTAACTGCCCATGTCGTCGTGTTGCTCGTGGAAGCACGGGTGGATATGGATTAGGTACGACTATATTAGCTAATGTGAATTTGGCATATTACATACTTATATTAATTATAATATCCAAGCCGAGCTGGATATAACGCATTGGTTTGCACTTGGTGAATTAAATGCATGCAATTTGTTTTTGTATGCTTTAATTGGTAGTAAGTAATCCCCTGTGGTACTAATTTATGTTGTAGCACCTGGCCTGATGGCATGACTCCTCCTCCTCCTACTCCACCACACAAGACTACTCTGCGTTTAATGCTTGGCTTGTATGCAGCCGAGTGTAACGTTTTCGTTGTATAGCCCTGCAGCAGCACTTTGCAACATAATGATAATAATAACTGTTTTGGTCAATAAGTCTTTCTGTGTATACTAGCTCACGTTGAAGACGAAGCAACGTACTAAAATAAGTACAATAAATCAATTTTATTTATAAGCAATCATGTATAGTTTATAAAATCATTAAACACTAAATACTAGCTTCATTAATTCATTAAACATTCGTACCATGTGTTCCATAAGCACAATGATACTTGTATACTATTTCAAAAAAACACAATCAATTAAGTTGATTAAAACGAAATAGCAAGAAACAATGCATTAATTAAACTCAATGTTAAGCATCCAAGGAACAATTTCCATTGCATGTCAAGGTCGCTGCAATAGTGACATGAAGTCCAATACATTGGTCCCGTAAAAATTTATCGAATTGGGTAAGCTGCGAAGCCAAATGACCTTCGTCGGCATCCATCTGGCGAAGAATGCCCACATCTTTGTTAATGCTGACCAGGAGTTCCCCCACCATTGCAAGATTCTCAATGTGAGTTCGGCAACAATGTGAGCATCCGGACTCAACAAGTTGGCTAGTGGATGGAATGGAAAAGATTTGGGGGTTGGAGTTGGAGGTGACAACTTGAGGACTCAACCACACTTGCTGGAGATCATTAAGAAGCCGTTGTAAAGCGACAAATTCAGATGCTGGTGGCGACGGTTGTTGCTGCAGGGAGTGCACACCTGAGTGCTCAATTTGGAAGTCATTTTCAGAGGGAGGTGAGTCCGTATTTGAGAATCCGCCATGTGAAACAATTTGTTCATAATGGGAAGCCCCGGGTTGATGTGTATTAGGCGATGCTTCTGAGGAACTGGAAGCATTTTCGACCATTTCCAACATGCCACCGGAATTCCCAGTTTTAATTTCCCCACCACGAACTCCACTCTTCCTCTTTAACAATAATTCTTCAGCTTCCTCACACCGTTCTATCCGGATTATGGCATGCTTCAACCTCGAAAATTTTTCCTTTGGTAGAGCACCTTTCTCCACCGATGACTTGATCGCTTCTTGCAATTTCTCCTTTGAAATATTCCTTTTCGGATTGGCCTACAAAAAATAAAACATTAAAAAAAATAGACAATTCAAATAATTTGCAAATTAAAATCAATCAATTGCTTGTCGCAAACTAACTACTTTCGTCCAAACCTTTCCTAGCTCTTTCACTTCGGGTAGCTCCAACCACTCCAAAACGTCATCCCATGCCACCACTCCTGGTTCATTCAGTTGGGTTAACAATCCCCGGATCCAATTGTCACTTCCCATCTTCCCGTACACTTGAGGGTAGGCGCTAACCAATTCCTGGAACGATTCCAGTTTCCGTTGACGGGCTCCCGTGAAACGTCGTTGGCTCGGAGAAAGTCCACTAAAGCAAAGAAAGGAGAGAGAACAAAAAAGCAAATACGGTAATTAAAGAGTAGAACTTTTGTAATTTAGGCTATATTCATGCTCCTATTTTCAATTTTAACAAGTTAAAGTCTAAAGCGTGCTCATGCGTACTGTCTGGCCAAAATATCCCTTGAAGCAAAAATCAACGGCCACTTTTCCATTTCTGTGCTGCCAGGCAAACTAGATTTTGAGCTAAAAATCGTAAAAATAATTTCTTTCTGAGGGTAATTTATGTTCCCGAAAGAATTTTCTCCAGTTTCTAACAAAACAAAACTTTTATTGCTAGAAGGTGGTAACCGAAGGACGTCCGACTCGAAAATGAGTAGGGTCCGACATTTCGCAATTTATATACCCGGTCACCACCGAGCAAAGTCCTAAACCGTTGGTGGTCAGCGGCATACTTTTAGCGTGATCGGAAGTGTATAGGTATGCAAAATATGAAAAGGTGTCGATATGCATGCATATGTAGTTCATTATTTGCATATTGAATGTAATGAGAGCGCCAGAAAGAGTGAAGAAAACGCTAAAAATTACGTGAACATTACATTTTTAGCCATTGTGTTGCAATGTGAAGTTTGACATAAAAACTTAAATTCAATCAAAGTAGCATTTATGCTAAACAGCTAAACGTTTGTAATTTCGTTGAATCGTAAAAACGGCAGTAATACATCGATAGATAGGAATGGGATGACTAATATGCCCAATTTAAATTTCGTAATTGCGTAGCCCTAATTCCATCATTTCCATCAAAATTTTGAAATTTGCCCTTGAGAAAGTGATAAAGTTGAGCGTTGCCGAAGCCAAGAGCACGGAAGTCGGACCGGAAGTCTTTTGTTTATTTCGGATTTTTAGAGAAAGTAGTGAAGGATTTTCTTACATTTTAGGTGTGAGTTATTATTATGTTTTACAATTATTAGTTATTTTTGTTTCGAACGAGTTATCCTCACCTGACGGGTCCGAAATTATAGATAGTGTTGCGTGCGGAGTTGCGTGTTTCAAACATGGACAAGCTGAAGTTTATACTTGCAACGCGAAAGACCCTGATTGAAAAGTAAACATACCTACCTGGATTCCAAACAAACGTTAAAATTGGATCTTCAAAATGTAAATAATTAGTGCAGAATTTTTTAAATTATATTTTTTGATGTTTAAATTCTAGTGGATACTTTCCGGTAAAAAGATGCTTCTCCTTTCGTCGTCGCGCAAAGACCGAAACGTTCCATGAACTGGTAAATGCCCACCCCTCCCTGTTTGGGAAAATTGGGAGTAACGCGTGGATTCGGGGATTACTAACGCAGCTTAATGAGCCTACCGTTTTGGCATGGGATGACATTGAAGAGTGGCTGGATAATCAAGGTTTTATGGACTTCCTTACTGCACTCCAGGTCGGTAATAAAGGGTAAAACTAAAACTGGCACTTTGATTTTGACATTTGGAATGATGGTGATGACAGACTATTTTGATATTTTTGCGCTTTTAGGCAGCGGCTTCGGCTAAATCCAGTTTAATGACTAATCCGCCGACCCTTAAAGAAGTTAAAGTAAAGCAAGAATGTAGCTCTCACAATCAGCCTGACGAAACGCCTAGATTGAAGCACGCCACGGTGAAGCTTGTAAGATGTGGTAAGATGGTGGATCAACCGAAAAAAAAGAATGAGAAAGATGGAAGCAGAGTCAGAGATGATATCTCTGAAGAAACTCCAGCAACGGAAACCGTGTATGTTGTAGATTGGGGTTGTGATGGGTGTTCCAAATCGTCGAAATCTTATACCGGTATGCGTTGTATTATATGAATAGTTTTTTGATAAAATAAATAAGCTTTGGGGGTTGTAATTTAGTATTTTTACTGTTGAATTTTTACTAGAGCTTATGAAGTCAGTCGCACGGCTCTACTGCCACGTCTGTCAGGCAAGTCTGGGTAAGTTTAATTGAGATGTGTGTAGAAGATAATCACTGGAAAGCATTCGCCATTCTTGCCATTGGGAGGGAAGCTATTTCCAATGCGGATAATATATTATAGCAATACCTATAGGTATATAGGACCAGGACGTGACATCACTTGTCGCATTTTACAATATATGTATATATGTAGTTATTATAGAATTTGTTACAAGTCGACTTTTTACATACTAATTTATGCCTTTGTGCTGACTGGAGAAATATTTTATTTAGAATTTTTAGCTAATGAACGTGCGATGCTTAATCAAAATTATTTAATATAGTATTTATTAACATTTCCAATAAGTGTAACTTGCTTGTTAGAATATGTGATCTTATAACACATATCATACAACACAACAAAAAATGACTTGGCACTTGTACGTTCAGTCAAAGTTTATTTTCTTCCAAAATGGTACCGACCGGCTGACCTTGTTTCACACTGGCCGTAAGACGCAATTTTCAAGTCTAAACCGAAAGTTTATGTAATCTCATTAATGTTTAATTTTTAGTAAATAGAGGTATATTTTCACTTTACCGACCTGGGTAATGACGGTCTCTGTCACAATTTAGTAAACAAGGGTTGCTGTAAGTTTGTTTGTTGGTTCCACAAACCGTATTATAATATCTTAGGCAGCCACAGGACCCTTCGGACCCGAGTCCTTTTTGGCCACTTGTCAACGACAAGCATAGAAGGGAAAATATAATTACCGGTATTATTGCTCCCATCGTATTGCAGTACCGTAATTATGTAATATTACTACGCGTGAAATTATTTCGAAATGTATTCAAATGACACGCCAAAGTCAGTTTGTAACATCGTTTGTAGAATCCAACTTACTTATATGCATAAACTGTTTGCGGAAAACCAGTTTTTATTATTCTGTCGGAATTTGTTTGTATCAATATGTAGAAATTTTTGTAATTTTCTGCGGAAGACCTCAAACAGGAAGTTTTGCAGTTGCACTTTGGAATGCAAGTTAGCAGTAGCAGTTAGTTATTAGAAGATATGTATGCATGCATGCTAAAACTGTTTGGAATACGATAAAATAAACTTAAAAACATAATAAATTCTCAAGGACAAACGAAACCAACTTTTAGTTTTAGTCAATGGCAATTTTCAGAAAAACATTTACCAATAGGCAAAAGCATAAGTACGCACATTAGTTGTACAATTCGTAAATCTGATATTCACATACTAACATAAATTATAAAATCTATAACGTCACTTTTGAGAATAAACCCAAGTTGTATTGTTTTATACTATTCTTCCGAAGAATCTACACTACGACTTTGTCGTCCAAAGTAGTCCCACCCAGCTACAATCTGGTCATTTTGGCGAACATCGCAGTCTCCCTCCTTCGCTATGTATAAGGCTGAAAATTAATAAAAGTACACGAAAATGACACATGCATGTATCATATCATCATGTTTATAAAAATTAGCGTTTTCATTGGTAACTTACTAGGTCTACTTCTTCGGGCACACCGCAAGAAGCAATTGTTATCGTAAGTAACTCCGTCATTACCACATACTGGGTCAATGTTGTACGGACAGGGGCAAGTTGACATTGGATTGGAGTAACGTCGTTTTCTCCCGTATTGAGCATTTGCTGGGAACACCGTCAGTACTACCAGGAACACCACAATTGAAAACAAAATTGGCTTCATTTTAAATGGCAAATGTGTTAAATGAGCTTGATGAAGTGTCTTCGAAATTTAAATCAGACTGGTTGTTTTTATCGAAGAGCCTGTTTTATATAGCTGCGCGACCCGACGACCTGTCTGGTTGTCCAATTTTTTATGATTTTATATGTTAAACTGTTGACAAATATCACTAGTGGTTGGAATTGGAATTAAAAAAGGTTTACTTCCGTCAATGTCTTGTTTAACATTTGCACAATACACGAGTTTCATTAGTAAGATAATGTGGTTTCCAGCATTTCCATTATTTTATTTTATTATTGCCAAATATTACAAAGTAAATTGTGCTAAAATCACGTTTTGCAGGAATTATGTGATAATGACGTCTTAGCGGAATTATGTGTCATACAAGGAAACACTTGAAACAAATGACTTGTTTTGACAATATGATTTAGCCTTAAATTAGTACATACTTGCAAGTTATGCCTTATTTCGCATCTTGCACCTACCCACCACCTCAGTAAACTTGGTGAGGAAACGAGTATCATACCCCGTCTCGCTTAAAATATGATCCGAAATCTAGGAAATTAGCCATTCCTATTTAAGTATTTAGGTTAAAAAAGTCAAGAAGTTATTTTTTCTGGAATAAGAAATTCGAACGAAGGTTTCCAGTTCCATCAAAGCGTAAAGCTTTCTCAATGCTCTAATTGAGCTCTAATCCTAGATTGCAACCAATTTTTTTCATTTTCATGCTGAATCCGCCAAGATTTTATAAGTGAAAGTCCATTTAATTTTCCACAACGCGGATACGGATTGGATTTTGGATTAGAAATATGCATATGCTTTTTCGGAAAATGTCATAAAAAAATGTCTACATTCCGCAATCTACATACACGACTAAATGAACAGCAGCAGCGCTTCTAAACTTTGCATTTTTGCATATTTATGCAGAATTGCAGGTTTATTACGTGCATACCTTCTAAACTTGCAATAAAATGCGAAGGAGATGAAGGATATACATGGATGCCATAAATAGGTGGCTAATTTGTATAAAAAGTGTGAATTATGGTGGGGTATCTTACACAACGACTCGCTTCGCTTCGTCCCCATCCGATCCGGATCCCCATAATACATTATCCACTACTTAAATATCCCCACCCCATCCAAGTCCCAAGTTTTCCTTTCTGGTTTTTTGCAATGCACTTCAAACGACACAACAACACACAAAGGACGTATAGGTATGCAAAGGACGGCCGCCGACGACACCTTGATTTGCATATTATTGTGCACGTTGATCGTTCATGTTGGTGTTGTTGAACAAAACTTTCGTATACGCAACGCAGAAGAACGTAGCGTGCGTATGTTATGTATGTATCGTATCATTCGTATCATGTATCACATCATCATCGCATCACTCAACTCAAAACAGCTTCAACTCCGTTCGGTCTCGGTGTGGAATTAATTAATGAAATGAACATAAGAACACCACCCGGTTGATGGTTGTTTGTGTCGTGTCGTGATCGTTTTTAAAGGTGCACACGAAAGGTAATTAAAATTAGTGATTCCTCCAAAACTTGTGACATCTGACCTGGCAGACGCACGCAGACACGGTTAAAAAAAAGTGGACGGTTTGACTGGCCAAGTATAATTGGAGGTAGGTAATTCAATTTTTAAAAAATAAGCAATTTAATAATATCTAGATCATAGATGAAATTTTATTTATTCTTTCTTTGATACTGCACTGGTTTGCTACACATTGTGCAACTTGAAAATGATGCTTTCTAGTGTTCAGTAGTATAATGAAGATATATTAATTTTTGTTGTTTTGTTGAAATTTTTGAAGGTTGACAAAGAGCAAGATGGATTTAGCTGTTCACGACGAGTTGGACTACGGGGAGGACCAGCTGTCGGATTCGGGCTCCTCAATTGGAGAAGATGTTTTAACTTTGTGTATAGGTGAAGATGAGATGATTCCTGAACTTGTTGTGGAGGAGGCTACTACTGCTTCCTCTGTTAAACTCCCTCAGATTAAGGTGGAGAACGTTGCTACTAAGGTCCTGACCCTTGCTTCAAAATCAACGAATCCTGTTGACTCTGCAAAACCAAAACTCTCTCAGATTGAGGTGGCCAAAGTTGCTGCTAACAAGACCCTGACCCATGTCTCAACATTAAATAAGCCAATTCCCTCTGCAAAACCAAAACTCCGTCAAATTGAGGTGGCCAAGATTGCTACTAAGGTCCCGAACCTTGCTTCAACATTAAAGAAGCCTGCTGCTTCTGCAAAACCAAAACTCCCTCAGATTGAGGTGGCCAAAGTTGCTACTAAGGTCCCGACCCTTGCTTCAACATTAAAGAAGCCTGCTGCTTCTGCAAAACCAAAACTCCCTCAGATTGAGGTTGCCAAAGTTGCTACTAAGGTCCCGACCCTTGCTTCAACATTAAAGAAGCCTGCTGCAGCTGCAAGACCAAAACTCCCTCAGGTTGAGGTGGCCAAAGTTGCTACTAAGGCCCTGACCCTTGCCTCAACAAAGCCTATTCCCTCTGCAAAACCAAAACTCCCTCAGATTGAGGTGAAGAACGTTGCTACTAAGGTCCCGACCCTTGCTTCAACATTAAAGAAGCCTGCGGCCTATGCAAAACCAAAACTCCCTCAGATTGAGGTGGAGAAAGTTGCTACTAAGGTAAATTCAAAATTCCCGAGGAATCTTGTGAGTTTTAAATATGATTAATATATGATAATCACTAATTATGAACTTCATTGCTTATTTAGAGACAATGTCGTCGTGGAGTAAGACAAAGATATGAGCAACAACGCGTGCCGGAAAAGATTATTGGCGCGACGGACTATACTGGTGAGAAGATGTTTTTAATGAAGTGGAGAGGAGAAGAACTCTTGGACCTCGTGCCTATTAAGGAAGTTAGACTAAAGTGGCCTAAGTTAGTGATCGAGTTTCTCCAACCGTATCATTTGTTTGAAAATAATCAGTAGTAGACGTGTTGACAAAAAGAAAGCTTTACAAATAAACTGTTTTTCCATTTCGATTTCATCCAGACATAATCCAAGTAATGATTTGATAATTCTCAAACGGAACTCGAAGCGCTGTTTTGTTCTACGAATTCGATCCATGCGGCCATGCATGTCTTTACAGTTTATTCTAACGGGCTGCTAATCAGCCATCACATCAGTACAACGCAGTAGAAAGAATGCAAACAAAAAACAATACCGGATAACATTGATACTAACTAACAACCCCATGATAACGTCATAAAAACAGGCATACGCATACCTAACCTAATCATATATATCTAATCTATATATTTTCAACTTTGCATATAAGCAGTCAGCTCAATATGTATATTAGGTAGGTACGTATCAATTATCAATCAACACAAACAATGGCTGATAAACATTAACGGAAACCCACCATCCATTTGCACGCATGCATGCAGTTTTTGCATTTCAACAAATAAATGCCGTCAAATTGCAATAATAATTGCAGTGATAGTTGATGGTGAGGTGCACAAGAGTTTAACAAACCATACCATAACCAATATCATTAACGGCAGTGTTCAATTGGTGATAATCTACTTTTACCGTTTCAAGGCTAGCCGTTAGCATACTTGTCGTGGATAAAAAAAAACACTATTTTAGCTAGCTAAAACAGCCAAAACAATTAGGTAAGTTAAATTCCTATTCACATAATTTGTAATGTGGGATTTTCACTTTCACCATTTTAAACAAATTACATTGTTTTCAAAGGAGATGACGTAAACAAACATATTTTGTGCTTTTATGAAATAACTTTATTTTTCTCCAATTATGCAGCCAACAGCATGGACCCTTGGCAAAGTAACTACATTCGGATTAATTTACCCAAGTTGATCCACTTAACCACTTGTAATTCTGTACTGCTAACATTCTTGGAGTCCAAAGAAATTTTGGGCAAATCGGATATTGCTGAATTGGTGATTTCTTCATTATATTAGAAATAAGAAATAATAAAATTTGAATGGTAGGATACAAACTTTTATAATTACCTATACTTAATTATGTGTTTTCATAGAACGCAATTCCGAACACTGAAAGCAAAACGGCCAAACTGTATGAAATTCTCGAAACGAGAGTCGACTCATACAGAGAACTACTCCATGGACTAAACAAATCTAAGCAGTCAGGAGCCCATAAAATCCTATTTGAAGGACTACAATCAAACAGCAATGGAAGGGGTCAAGGAAGCCCAAGCGGCGAAACAGCAGAGTCTACAATCAAGTTCATCACTCCATTGCGCTACATGAATGACTTCTTGGGAGATGACAACAATCAACTACTGGTGATAACCACCTACGACACCAAGTTTACCAGGAAACGAATACAAGACACAGTTGACCAAGTCACGTTTCTCGATTCAAGGTTCGTCAACGCCAAAACTGTCAAAGAGATCGGTGGACTAGCTGCTGTTGAATGTGAGGATGTTACCGAATTCTTAGGGAAGATAACCAACATAACCAATTCCGCAAAGGTGATTTTGATCACAGAACAAGACACGAAGATCGTGAGCCGGGCGGTGAAATCCTTCTCAATCCAGCTAATCCTTGTCCATGATGATATCACCTGGACTGACCTTGACTCCAGCTCCCAACAGATATTGCTACAACAGCGTTCTGTATCATTCCAAGGTCGAGTGATTCCACTGAGCAGCATTGTACCTGAAGAATGTTTATATGACAAGATGAAAGGTCGAATAATGGCTGAGCTCCTCAACAACAAATGTCCAGAAGTGGTTAATGACAGCGTTCCCCCTCCACTCAATTATTACCTTAACCGAACCATAGTGTGCCGAGGACAGATTTCTCCCAGAATTCTCGACATCCGCTCCGACGACGTCTTTGTATTTAAAGGAATCGAGTGGGCGGAGCTTACAAAGCTGGTCAAAGGCGCAAGTACAGAACGATCATCCTGTCAAACCAAAGGGCTCACCGTGAAGTTTGTCTTACTGGAGTATGAGGAGCACTTTGATAAAATTGGAAAACTGACAAAGACCGCCCACCTAATTAACTTTAAGGAGGGAAAGCTGGAATGGGAGCGAAGCCATGGGTCCCTTTCCCTAATTCAGCAGTTCATTGTGGACGAAAAGGAGCAGGACGTGGTGGACGAAGACGCTTTCATGATCCGCTGCTTACAATCCGAACAGCCAGTTTGCATTTCTGATACCCCAGGAATGGGGAAGTCAATTCTCCTCGCAAACTTGGCAAGACGAACGTTGAACAAGCATCCAAATCGTGTTGTTAGGTTTATTGTGCTCCGAGAATTCATTCAAGAAATTCAGCAGCAAAAGAAAGTGGTTAATGGGGACCTTGTCTCCTTTGTTGGTAGAGTCATAGCCAAGCTGGGATCCGATAACGAGTTCGGCATGGAACTAATCAAACATTCTTTAACAAGCCCGGAAGTACTCTGTGAATTGATGTTTGACGGGTTTGATGAAGTCCTGCCTGATCAAGTAAAGCTGGCCAAGCAGCTTCTCAACCTTCTCGCAAAATTGGAGAATACCAGGATTTACGTAACAGCCCGCCCGCACTTACTTCATGAGCTCGAACAAGTTTTAGGGGTACTGGGTCACAATATTATGGCTTTTCAAGAAGCTGATCAAATCGAGTTCCTCCTCAAATATTGGGAAGATAAGGGTGCTGTGAGAAACGAGAGACTGGAGGAATTTGCAAAATCCTCTTTAGCTGCTCTCAAGAATAACATGACAAGTTTTGAAAGGGACATCACTGGGATTCCCCTCCAGTGCGCGTTGCTAGCCGAAGTACACTCAGAGGATGCAGTCATATACTCAAATGTGCAGAATCAATCTCAGCCGACTGCTCATTTTGGTCCGAATATTTCCATCAACTCCATTTTCGAAATGTATAAAAAATTAATGAGTGTTAGATTTGCCAGAGTCGAGCAGCTCGAGAGCTCAAGGTGGAAACACCGCTTCTGCTCGCTTTTTTCAAAAGGGAGGCTCCATCAGAAAATGGTGCATACTCACATGTATGCAGCAGTTAAGCTCTTGTTTCCCAACTATGCTGAAACATTTAGAGAACTACTTCTCGGGAGACGTAGTTGTTGCGACCTGCCCGTTGACAAGCTCTGCAGAATTGGGATTTTGGAACAGAAAAACCTGCTGGATCACACCCCGCCACGATTTGTTCATCGAACATTTGCCGAATACTTCCTAGGTCTGTTTGCAGTTCAATTATTGAAAAGAGGGAGTGACTTGGAGGTACGGTTGAAAAATGAACAAGTTCGTGCGTCATCCCAGTTGTTCCTCAATGACATTTTGTCCTCTACTGAAAAATTCGAATCCCCATTGGTGTACAGCTCTTTCGACGAATGGGATAGTATCCAATCCTTTGAATGCCAATATCCGGTCATTTGCTATTTTATCAATGCCCATCTCGGAGACGTTTGGTTCCATTCAGCTAACCAGGCAAATTGCTCATCAAGATGGGTGCTGGATGTGGACAGGTTTAAGCAGCACTTTGTCATGTCAGTTGCAGCTGATCACCCCTTCCTGTGCCGACTCCTTGCTGAAAACTTTTTTGAACGGTATGATAAAAGTGTGAAGGTGAAATTGCACGAAGGTCTCCCCTGGGCAGATATCCTACTCCTCGCGGCGAAACTGTCAAGCACCACCTTTATGAAGCAGCTATGCACAAATGTCAAAAACCGGACTGGACGCCAATTTGAGCAATTAGAAGATATCATGTTCCCCTCCTCCTCCTCCTCATCAAATACTATATTAACACCTCTTCATGTTGCTGCCCAGCGGGGCAATTACACCTCAGTGGCGTTCCTCCTGGAAAAAATTAACTTTAGGAATCCTAAACATCAGTATTGGATTCAGAACCTGGTGCACTACTGTGTCACCGAGTCGAGGGGCCACAATTCCAATGTTATAACACATAAACAGCAAATCCTCAAATTACTAGTTGAAATAAATCCACAACTTTTGGAGGAAAAACGGTCTGGTGGGATCACTCCTCTGTTGGAAGAAAACGTCCACCTCGATCTGATTAAATGCATGATCAACTTAGGAGCAGATGTCAACGTCATTTCAGACCAAGGAAACTCCTTGCTGAGCGTACTTTTGTCAAAACGGCTGGGACAGCCCTTTATCACGCTCCAAGAATTCTGTGGAATTGTCAAGTTTTTGAAGGAGAAGAATTTCTCGAAATTTAACGAGCCCAACTCACAAAACCGTCGCACTTGCTTGCACGCTGCCGCAGCGCATTTCGACCTGGACAAAGCTACCCTCCTCCAATTTTTTCAGAGTGAAGCTAATTTTAATGCTGTTGACGAGCGAGGCGAGTCTGTCTTATTTTATGCTGTCCGTGGAAAAAGAAGTTTGGATTTCATTAAAGACCTAATTGGCTTTGGAGCAGAGTGGGCACACACCAATCGACTGGAGCAGACGATTCTCCACGCGGCATGCGAAAGTGGACATGTGGATGCAGTGAGATATTTTGTGAAGGTAGTAGCGGATGTAAATAAAGCGGATAAAGATGGAAACACTCCTCTGCATGCCGCAATGTGTGCCCGGTCGCAAGCTCATCTATTAATCCAGAAGTTGCTTTATGAAGATCGAAATATGGACAAAAATGCACGTAATCGCCAATCTAATACGCCTCTACTGCATGGACTACAAAATGGAAAAGGTTTGACCCTGGAAATGATTCGTTTATCCGAAGAGCAAGGGAAGATGAGCGCTGCACAAGCGTCCGCAGCGTTGGCATGTTTGCTCGGGAATGGAAACATCGTGATTTTTGAATGGGATAAGGACATGGTTGCCGTTGCAGATTACTTTCTCCAGAAGGGTGGACCTCTCAAATCGAAAAAAATTGATTCGCTGTGGGAATCTGAGCAGATTAAGATTAATTTGAATCGTATTTACGAACTAACCGACTGCACAGAGAAATTGTTGTCAGAACTGGAGCAGCGATATGTTCTCACTAAAGGGGATAAGGTAAGCGATAATTGCATTTTGCTAATTAACTAAAGGTACACTAATGAGAGTCACACTACAAGCGTAACTAATTATTCTTTCTAATATTTCCATTCTATTTGACACTTCAGGTTAGCATTCAAAATGAAGCTAAACAAAGCAAGAGTCATCGCCTGTATGATATCCTAAAGCTTAAAGTTGGCTCCTACGAGCGACTAATGGTTTCTCTGATAGCTGCGAAACAGACTAGACCCTTTGTGATCATGCAGCAATGCCTCCAAATAGATAACAACGAGTCAGCCCGCTATGTCACAGCTCCACCCGGACTAGTTGATTTCATTGGGACGGAAGGAGATAGACTGCTCTTCATCAAATCAACCAATGCCAACATCACCCTGCACCGAATTCGTGACACGATCGGACCATACATCCGAATCATTGCGGAATCAGAATTGACAACCTCCAAATCCCTTCATGAGGACTCTGGCCTAAACGCTGTTGTGTGCTCCACAAAAAGAACTGTGAATAATTTGCTGCACGACTTGCGGAATCACATGCAATGCAAACTGGTGGTTATCATTAACCCCTACCTTGCGCTAGCACTTGAAGCAGTTCCAGCGTTTTGCGTTGTTTCCGACGAAATCAAATGGAGAGATTTATCAAGTTCCTTTCAGTCCCAATTACTCCCTTGTGTAGCCCTTCGTTTTCAACGGGAAGGATGTGCTTCCAAATATTTAAAAGAGCCCAGTACATTGGGCGGTGAGTTGTTGACAAAGTTAATTGACAGATATCAGGAATGCACAACTGATTGTGGCATAGCCAAATCGTGCGGTACCAGGGTCAATCTGATTTCAGTTCCAGAAACTACTAATAAGGTGGCTGCCTACAGTACATTGGGTCAATTGGGTGGGGAGTTGTTGATAAAGCTAATTGGCAGATGCGATCAGGAATACACAGCTAGCAATAATAACGTAGCCAAGTCTTCCAGTTCCAGGATTAACCTGATTCGAGTTCCAGAAACTAATAAAGTGTCTGCCTACGCTCGGTTTGTGCACTTTATGCAGTGCATGTATCCAAAGGAATTAACATTTCCCGTGAATTATACCACCATTCCTTTATACGCAGAAGGGGAACTAACTGAAGGAATGACTGGACATTGGCTACTGGCAAAAGTGCTAAGTGAACATGACCTATCTATCCACATAATTCAAAAACTGGTCAAAAGTAGCTGGTGTGAGCTCAACATTGTGCTGGATGTATTGCACGAGCCTCCCAACGGAAAGCACGCAAATACACTAATTAATTTAGTGAAAGTATTAAATGATTCTTTGGAACATGTAAAGATTTGGGTAGTTAGTAGCGAGACACTAGTTATTTGCGAAATGGGGAACGCCTTTGGCGAACTCCTTGTTCAAGACTATGAAGAAGCGCTACTGGAACATGAGTTGGGCTATATTCTTAGAATATGGAAAGACACGAGTGTAGAAAGCAGCTTGCGGAGAAAGCTGGCAATGGAATGTTTAGAGAGTTACAAGATAAATAGTCAAGGGCACGCCGAGCTGGTGTGCAGCGAAGGCTTTTTAAATGAAATTCTTGGGAATATCCGATTGTTCCAATTGTCCCCAACTAATGATCCCAGTTGTTACTGTCTGCTATTGGCTAAAACACTGGAATTGAGAACTACTATGCAGCCATCAGGTGCAACACCTGAACTGGGAAACATGCTACAAGAATACGTCAGGATAAATGTGCTCAAAACTGATTCCCACTTGTCGCAGAAGTTACGATACCAGATGCCGCACAATATGCCCTACTATGGAGCCCTATTTTACTCTGCAATCAGCCAGTACTACCCTGAATGGGTAATCATTTTCAAGTACCCAATGGAGTTTCAGACAGACGCTCACCTGCTGCTGGAGACGGGAGTGATGACTTTTAAAAATGAAAAACTCGAGTTTGTACACGAGTGCTACGCAAGCTACCTGATAGCTTTGCTAATAGTAGAAGAGACCTTCTCTAACTTTGTCAATTCAGAAACACTTGCACGTTTTTTTCTGACTGCGGCTCTGTCAACGGGACCAGTGTTGAGTGAACAACTTCCATCCCTGTCCCTGCAGCGTTTTACAAATCCCTTTCTTGCCTACTTTCTTAATTCCTTGTGTTCCCAGTCTCGTTATCAGCAACGACTACAGACATTATTCATGGGCATTCCCTTTAATCAAAATTATTTTCTGGGCTTTATGAAAGCAGCAGTAGTTGCAAGCTTTCGGGGTCTTTTCGAAGTAGCTCAACTAAGACTAACGTTCCCCCACACGCCAAATGTCACCGAGGAGCTACACCATATATTACGACTAAGTGTAGCCTTCTCGGATCTCGAAACACTTAAAATCATTTCAACCTACGTTGGTGAAACTTGGCAGCAGAATCAGTCTTACAGTCTTAGATTAATCTCTGCTTCCTCATTTAAGACTCTGCTGGCGTACGCAGTAAGTCGCGGAGATGGGCCCGTTTTCCAGTATTTGATTGACTCGCCGATGTTCAAGAAAACCCTTAATATTACGCCAGAATTGCTTCACAAGGTTGTCAAAAATACTTTAAACGATGACGTCTCCGTAATTAAAGGAAAGTTGGAGATTGTGCATAAGCTTGTAAGCATGTGCCCTTCAATTGTAAATACGAGAGTTGGAGATGACCTAAATCATCCACTGCATGAGAAAAACATACATTTGGAGTTGCTCAAAGAGCTAACTGAGTTGGGAGTTCCGGATAGCAGCAGTAGTGATGAAGTGGTGGGGGTATCGAAACCGAACCGGAAAGTAAAGTTGTTTGGGGAAATTATAATGTAGACCAACCAAGACAGGTTGTCTAGGTCCTTCATTCCTTCCAAACATTTTCCTACTACTAATCCACATGGATTTATTTATTTTCTACTCCAATTTTTATTGCCCACGACGGCCTACTTATTGCCTTATTATTTCTCTGACGGTTGACACTGATTGTGGTTTTTTTTTCGTGCTTTTGTGTTTTGATTACACACACTTTCACCAATTAATATTATTCACCGCCAAAGGCTTTTCCACCAAGAATGGTTTCGCAATGGCAAGGAATTTCCCGAGTTATGCTGCTCTCAATCATACTCGTCATCGGTATCGCAGCCCTGTGGTCTCCAGTAAAGGCCACGGTTGAGGATTGTCCTGATGAAGATAAGAAATTCTGTGGGTGAGTAGTATTGTGTCCCCGTATTTTAAACGAAAAATAGGTAGATGCAGTAATGCAATAATACAATACTTGAAATGAAACAAACAAAACGAGTTTTCAATTTTTCGACAGTAAATCCTGTTTTGATTTTACTAACGAGTTTCTCCATTGCGGTGAGGTAACTGGCGCATTCGGCTGCTGTAACAAAGGAACCAAGAATGATCATGATGACATGTTTGACAAGTTTGTGATTGATCTGTATTAATTACTTTTTAGTTGTCCTTGTGGGTGATGTAAGTAGTGAACGTACGGTTAAACTACTATTTCAGGGACCGTGAGCAGTTCGATAAGTCATTCGCGAGTGCCCAAAACACATTAACTGCTGTGGCAATCGCTTGGATTGTTGTCCCTACAGTAGGTGGCGTCTGTTGTTGCTGTATTGCTGCTGGTGTTGCGTACTACATTTTTGCGGTCCGGCCTCGTCAAGCCGCTAACGCTAACCCAGGCCAAGTTTATACTCGTAAGAGATAGATACATATAATTAAAATATATATAATAAGCCAGCTGGCTCTTAAAGGATAGGAGGATTTTCCTTAATTGCGGATTTGTTTTCTGATCATTCATTTTTAGAACCAGTTGGTGTCCTAGCCCCGACTTCATCATCGTCTGCGTATAGCCACAATAGTGGACCCTATCCGTAGTTTTTACTTTTACTCTACTCATTGATTAAATATGAATAATTTAACGCGTAAATTGAGTGATTATGTTATGCTACTTGTAAAACACAAATTATTGGATTATTGCTATAATTATGGATTATATTATATTATGGATTGGATTATAATTATTGCTATCTTTGTAATGTTTTTTTGCCTAAGGATCTGCAATAAGCAATTATAATAGTTCCAATCATGGACTACAATATAATATTATTTTGGATTAGCAGTATTAGCACAAGTAAGACATTTCGTTTTAGTGCATAACGTGTGTGGCAATTGCAACCATAATTTTATTAGTAATTATACTAATTAGCATAGCATAATCCATTCGTGATCACAATCGTGATTCGTAGTCCCTTAAATTCACATGGTTCAATTGCTTCATATAATATACTATAATACGTCTCATATTTTTGTATATCTTCCTTGCTTACATGTCAGGAGACATTTGTGAAAAACATGATTCCTGGTCGACGACTGATTTCAATAGATTACTCTGCTCTGAATCAAATGGGCATGTATATGATTTAACTACGACGAAGGTATGCCGATATTGCAATGAAAATACACTTTCAAATAGTGCGTGATGTGATTTGACCTGACTTAGACTTGTGCTAACAGTTTTTATTAGGATAAGGTATTAGGTATATATATATATATTAAGGATATAGCTGAAAAATTCGAGATCTGCTGGACATACCACCTCCAAATGGACTTCGTCCAGTTCGTCCTATTATGCGTATCCCTCCATTTAAGAGATTTCTCCGCCGACAGATGTACAATGCATAGGTATTATGTACTTCAAAATGCGCAAATAGAAAGGTGTTCACGTCATAGTAATATGATTAATACTAATACACTGGAAAACTTTTTTCATTCAGCAAATTCAGAAATACAAATATATATATATCTACGATACAATCTGCATGCAAATAGTGACCCTATCGGGGTAATTTTCTCGGTAGATATATGGTGTGTTTCCGCAAAGTAATTTCGACTGTTTCAGATACTATAGAGTAGGGTCCAAGTAAGTAATATCGGTGGTCAAAACCCAAAAATTCCACCGGCCATTAATACTTTATTATAATCTTTAATTATACCAGTTGACCTAAGGATTTTTTGATCGGATGCCTCGAGCTTGAGTTAGAAAAAAATGTCAACGAAAAGTCACAACAAGTATAAATGTTTTTTAATTATTGTTGGATGGCTCCTGTTCTTCTCTAATCTACCCACATGTGAAGCTGCGAAGTTCACTTTATATGAAGCCACCGATTTAGGAGGTACGCTGTTGTATTTTGTTTCACCAGGTTGGTTCGAGGTATAATTACCACAATAATTCATATTTTGTAAATCCACAGGAGCCGAACCAGCAAAAATAACATTTTATGATGGCTTACAGGGCAGAGGTATGCAATCCATGGTATTATTATATGAATTATATAATTGCCATTTTTCAAGTTCCTTTCAACAAGGGATATTTTGATTTGATAATTCTGAACCCTGACTGCTCTACAACTACAAAAACTAATAGACCGCTCGCTCGCTGTGGAGAGATATAACAATAGTTGCTACAACTTCGAATCGGACTGGAATGACCAAATATCTTCTGTTAATACAAACGGTAATTGTATCATAGCATGGGACGCTAAGGACTGTGGTGGACAATCGAAACGAATCGCTCCAGGAACGTCGTATCACGGGAACCTGAAAGGAATTGACTTTGATAATGTAATTAGCTCGTTTAATATTTGTCCCACGGTTTGCAATGAGGGTGAGGAAGACAAAGAATTCTGTGGCGAGTAAGTTAAATGATGTGTTAGAAAATGAAACTTCTTTTATCCAAAAGAAGAAAGGATTAAGTTTTATCAAAGGATCGATCGTGGTGATAACCTGAAATGATTTGAAAAGAATTTTCTGTCTACAGGACTGATTGTTTCCAATATTCTGGAGATGAATTTTATCGTTGCGTTCAAAAAACGAATCCACTAATAAGCTGCCCGTGTCAACGTCAACCCAAGAATGATTCAAAGCATGATGAGTACAAATTCAATTCGTCAGTTATCTTAACATAATTATATTATGCTTTAGACTGATATACACAAAAGGGCAAGTTGTCAAATAAACATGACTTGGTGATTGTGGCAGGTCCAAAGCCTCTGAGGAGTTTTCTCACACCTTTATTGGGATTGCCATTGCTGCGATTGTGATCCCCCTACTTGTCCTATGCTGTCTATGCAGTGCTGGTATTCTTGTCGTCTTGTACTTGGTGACCCGTCGTGGTAGTAGATCCGCTACAGCCACCACCACCACCCCAAACCCAGGTTATGACATATAAAGTATTATTGAACAATACAGCATTTTGGTCATTTGTGAATTCGGTCTGTGTTTGAATATTATATATTGTTATGCCACATTAGGGCCGGTTGTCCCAACTGTAGCTGCTCCGCCTGGAGGGGATTCCACCTACAACAGTGACGCCAATTCGTACGCATCTTCGATCGCAAATGATTTGAATGAAAATGATTCGCCTCCTTCAAGTTCAGCGCAAAGTCTCGTGGTTTCGAAAAAGGAGAAAGTGCAAAAGCACAAAAGTTAATGGAAGAAGTTTACAATTATGTATGATATTACAATTACGATTTAATAAGTACAAGTGGTATTTACTGGTGGATAAACGTTGAGACTAGAAATGTTATAACTAGAAATACAAACGCCTAAGTAATTAAATATATTATTATTCTTTTGGTAATATAAAAGACTGGACGAATTTACATTTAGGTACATCTCCTCCAAGCATTGGACTTCATTTACGAGTAAATACAAATTATTATGTGAATATCAAGTCTTGCGCTGATTGTGAGTTATAATAAAAATGACAGTGAGAATGTTTTGCTACCCTATCAATCCTCATTTTTACCTTATTATTATGTTTATTAGTTAAGGGCAATCACAGTACTTTGTACTTTGACCTTTATGCCAGTGCTTCCAGTCTGGCGTCCACGACAGGAGGTCTGACCCACCAAAGCCAGCTGCACAACAAGTTCTACCAAAAAGGCAGCGACTGCGAGACCATTTCCTCCGCACAAAATAAAAAATATGATAGCCGCATTTCCACTCAATGTCCCGCTTTGGACAATTATGTCTTCCATCTTATACTTCCGCATATTACTTCCCATCCCCAATGCTGAGCGCCACGCATTCCAAAGACCAGATTGAGGCATGAGTCGTATCCTCCGTATGAGCTCGTTAGGAATCCAGCCGCGGAACGAAGACTCCAGAGCTTCTTCCAAAATCGTCTTCTTTCCAAGGGAAGCTTGCTTCCCCCTTCTTTTCAAATTCCAAAAAATTGTCGAACATGTAGCTTCCGGCAAAATTAGTGCGGTTTTGTTGCATCCTCTCAAAATCGTATGTAGCCGGCGGGTTTCTTGAGTTGTAAATGTCTCCCCCCGACTTTTATTTTTTAACTCAGTGGCATTCAAAGAATTTATCCGGGTCAGGATTTGCGCTGTGTCGGGGTGCAATTTGGAATGATTTAAAATTAATTCGATCCTCTCTCTTGATTCGCCATCCATTCGGTCCAAGGACTCTGCGGTAACGCTGAATAGCTTGGATCTGACAGTGTAATTCAAATAATGTCTACCTCCGGGGAAGTACACGCTGACAATTAATTTTTGATAATTACTCTGCATGGAAAACTTTTTTGAAAAGTTTATCTGATTGAACTTTTGGGAAGTCCACCAGTCGTCAAGTCGCTCATTGCTCATCCTCGTGTAGAGCTCAAACTTGTCTTGGACAAGTTGCGCAATAGTCTCGTACGGAATGCCCCTTCGGGGAGCATTCATTTTGTAAATGTTATCGTGCCGATAAGCGTTAGAAATGACTAAACCCACCAATATAACTCCAGCAATAATCCACCTAAGAGTAGGCGTCCGAGTCTGGTTTCTCACCATGTAACTCCCCTGTTCCAACAGGATAAGCAGAGGTTGTAGAAATATGTTGGGATCACATAGTGTGCGTATTGTATTGCATATCCCATGATTACCCTGAGATGACCTCGTCATTGTCAACAGATTCGAATAGTGCTCAATCTGGACACATATCATGGGAGGAACAAGGACGAATCCCACTCCAATTGCCACCCACACCTTCCACTGGAAAATGCTAACCAAGGCCCAAAAGGCGAACGGCTCTTCCGGAAACTTTCCGCAGCTCACAAAGCCGAGCGATTCTTGGGGATTTCGCACTGAAAATGGGAAATTATCCGCGAGTGAACTATGTCGCGAACTTATATGCCAACTGACCACATGGGGAAACCTGTAATCGGAACTGAAATGTCCAACTGACTCTGACATATGAATGATCTCACTATTGACACAGGCAATCCCACCAGTTCCAATCAAAGTGTAATTGGCTAGCATCTCCGCGAACAGTGCGAGATACGCAGTAATTGACTTCCTTTCGGTGTGAAGAACCCTTCTTGACATCTGGGAGCAAATTGATTTCCGGATAGATAGCATTTCCAAACTTAGCTTGACATCCCACACTGTCATTCCACTATTTTCCATGTGAGCATTTTGCGTGAAAGCGGAGACAACTGTTAAGCCTATTCCAAAATGGGTGACAAGAGTCGCAAATATCAATGTTATGTATCATCTTAATTTGTAGAACTCCTGAATGGGTGGTCTGTGTTGTTGTTGCTACAAATACTGACAGCCTATTTTCAAAAGTGTCCATCCTAAAAAACTTGTTTTGTCTGACATGGCGAGTCCAGTGACTCAGCGGATTCCTCCAGGAGCGAAGTGACTCTTTCAGAATGAGAGCGTGACTGGTGTAAACACTTTCAGGATAGTCTTCCCCAAAATCACCCTCAATCTGGAAAACACTGGGATATCTTGCATCATTATAAATGATGTCGTGGTGAGCAGCCTCATGGATTTGATCCAGCGTCAGATTGGATTAGGTTAGGAAATTGAGTCCTCTGTGGGAATATCCCCAGATGAAGTTGACATGTCAATGGCCGGCTTTTCCAAGAATAAAGTTCACTTTTAATTTTAACACACATGGTAAAGCCAAACGAACCTAGGAGGGTCGACGAACAAGTTTCGTTGTTGTTCCAATATTTACTGAGTTTCATCAGTGGTGAACTTTCAGCTGGAACGAGAACCATTCGAATTGGGGATTGTAGCCGGTATCGAATTATCGTTTCCCAATTTGTAGAGTCCCAACCGGGAGGAAACATCACGGCAGGTTTTAGATTTCGGAGGATTATGGGCTCACGCAGGGGGAGAAAGTTGACATTTTGAAGTGTTGTTACATGCACCAAACAGTGGTGAAGCGGATGAGGCAGGATATTGCCCAGATCAAGGGTTAAGGATTCGTCAGATTGAGTGTATTTCATTAAGCTTTCCTTGAATCCAGGGATTTGACTTACACCTTGGGGTAGATTATGGAATGGGGATGGGAAGAGAAGATGGTAGGGATTGTCGTCAGTTTTGGATAGTCTTACGAGAATACTGCTAACTATAGTAAATACAAATAATGCCTGAGAAAATTTACCCATTTTAAAAGCAACCAAATAGCCACGCAGAAACTGCAACCAAAAGAAGGAATGCGAATTTTTGTTCTTGTTCCGGCAATTCTCTGAATTGTAATAACTCCGCAGAAATCTATTTAAATAATCAAGATTGACAATTATGCTTTCCATTCGCAGTTTCTATATAATTTCCGGTCACGCACGATTTTTACAAAATACAATCGATTAAATGATTTTTGCCGAGAAGGTTAAAGATAAATACGACAGACAGAATACTCACGAATCAGTAATTAGTTTTCAGTTTCACAATATACAATTTAAACCGTATACAAAAAAGCATTTACGTTTACAAATTTTCCTATGCTGCGCTAAAACACTTATTTCTCAGACTGGAAAAATGCATTTACATCTTCCAGAATTCCATAATTACAAGGACAGTACAATCAATGCCTTCGAGCAATATAAAATAGACACATGCAATCGCAAGTCGCAATTTACTTTTGTAATTTCAACCATTTATCCAAAGTTTTATATACACATGAGAATTACGGCTACACAAGTTTTGATTTCCAATTGGCCTTTTAATTTATTAACATAGGGATGAAATTGTAATTTGGTATAATGAAATTATTTTGAAAGGACAATCATGCCACAACTTAATATTCCCACTGAAAATTGAAAAGTAAATTCGTCGTGTTGTAAGTGACCACAGTGCCCATTAAAATAAACTCATTTCAAACATGACATCGTAATTTCCTTTCCATTAGAAAGCCATTTGTTCTCGACCCCGTTCAGAAAGCTTCCGCATTGCAGTACGAGAGGATATTATATATATCCATAACAAGAAGTTACATTATTTTTTAGCATTAGATAGTACGCTCCTCCTTATTGAGCCATGATTACCGAGCGAATGAAGGCAGGGATTTCCTGCAGGTTAAAAGTAATGAAATATTTTTCCCTTGCCATTCCCTTTGACTGGGATTCCAAAACTAAAAAGTTTGTCTCAGTTCAAAACACGGTTTTTGCGTGGAATCAAGCGGTAAGGTCCTTTTTCGGAGCTTTCCTTCCACCCCTGTTAGCCCTCCACTTGATTTACAAGTTATTCGACAACGAGTCGACTTTAACAGGGACTAACTTCGTGTCACACGTGCTTGGCTGGATCCCTTTGACTGGGATTCCAAAACTAAAAAGTTTGTCTCAGTTCAAAACACGGTTTTTGCGTGGAATCAAGCGGTAATGTCCTTTTTCGGAGCTTTCCTTCCACCCCTGTTAGCCCTCCACTTGATTTACAAGTTATTCGACAACTAGTCGACTTTAACAGGGACTAACTTCGTGTCACACGTGCTTGGCTGGACTACAACAGGAACGGTAACCTTTATCCTCTTGATAAATGAGAGACTCCGGGAGTTTACTCCTCAAATGGTGTACCTCCTAAATCAGTTGCTGGACTATTCTACACAATGGGAAAGTAAGCATAAATTATTTTGGCATTGTTTTAACAGCGAATAATTAAACCTGTTTTATGACAGATGTTATAACACAGCACCTGCAACCCTCCCAAACCCGACTTGTTAAACATACAGAACGGCTAATTGTGGCGTTGGGAATTTTCACCTCCATCATCCCCTTTGCTTATGGGCCCTTTGCCTGCAACAACTTTGACCCCGTCCACATGCTGATAGAGGATCTGCTAGAGATCAACCTGTCCATGAAGCTTGATTTCCTACCCCATATAGTTACCCTGACGTGGATGGTTTCAAACATGGCCAGTGTCCCATTTACCCTGATTTTGTTGCCTGTGCTTTACACTCTTATGGAAAACATTGTCGTGGATGGACTGACCCCTCGTGCGGTATCCTTGTTGGACACGACACCATCATCTCAACCTCCCAAATACCTGGTGGAAACAAGGTTGGGAAGGGTTGGAGACGAGAGTCTTGCCCACATGTTCAGAACGCAGCAAATTCTAAAAACATTTTATTGAACGAGATTTTTGGGTGTTTCCACATGTCCCTCCATCACATCAACTGTCTGGTGGTCTTTGTTGGGGTCTCATTCACAATTTTGGCAGTGCCGGAGCTGATCCTAGAAGCTGGGATGTTTGCATGGACCTTTCTGCTCGCTCTTGTTGTGGTCGTTCTTCTTGTGGAATACGTTGAGGCACAGTATGGAGGCTTAATTGTTGATAATTCTAAACTGTTTGTGAGAAAACTGAAGTCGCTGACTCTCCAGAGGACTGCGGCTCACAAGTTTGGACTGAGTTGTCCACATATGAACCTCGAGGTGGCGTATCCCTTTTATTCTGTGAGGAGGCAGACGTTTGGGGAGTTTGTCGCTCAAGGACTAAACTTTCTGACTACACTAATGTTAATGTAGAAAAAATAATAAATTATTATTGTATTATAG
>JAANSN010001193.1:0-37219 GCA_036850665.1 Dicranocentrus wangi | reverse complement strand
TTTCTCCAAAAAAGTGGAAACTCGGCATGTAAAGTAGAGCGCAGTAGACAACATATCAGTCAGTCTATGGGAAAATACTTGTGTAAACTAGATTTTGATGTTCGACAAGCAAACATTATTACTGAAGACGTAAGACAGGTGAGAGGAGGCGTGAAGAGCTTTGCAAAAATGTTTGCATTTCATTCAATAGCATTTTATCACCTGCATGAAAAAAATGTCTTAAAATAGTTTCACGACGGGCTTGCAACGGCTAATTGATTTGGTAATTGGTCTTTGTGCTGGCTTTTATCCTACATACTTCCAAGTTCCAGCTTTAATTTAGACTGGTTTGGATGATTTTATTTAGTACTCCTGCCAATACAAGGAAGTCAGATGATTCGGAGTTTTGTAGTCTGAATATATAATATTACGAATTACGAATAATATTATACGTATTTGTAATTAGTCTTAATAGTAATTGTATAGGATTTCTTGAAAAGTTATTATGAATAGAATGACGCTATAACTCTTTTCCATATAGGAGGTCTCGGGACGAAACACGTTACTAACTATTAATAGCGAGTATGCACATTATCACAAAAAAGTTTAACCGACCGAAAATAATTCATCTAGGTATATGCATAAACGATTCTCACGCCAAGCCGAGTATTATTGGAATAGCTATATTTAGGTACGTAAAATTCTTTGTTTTGAATGCCGTGATGAAAACTAGTTATAATTTAATTTACAGCAAAACTGAAAAGTTGCTGAGAATATGGCTTCAGGAAGTGGAGCTGTTTAAACGCTCGTGATAAACTCATACTTACACAGCTAGACAGAGTCAGCAGTTACAAAAAATACAAAAATATATGCGGCGCAGACAAAAGTTAAACAAAATAAAAACTATATAAAACCATAATACTTGAAAATTGTTGTATTAGTGTTAATCCATCACGTGTGTATTCGTAGGTATATATTATATACCTACATTCACACCCTGAAAATATTGCTAGACCAAATATCTAGCTACGTAAATTCATACGCAAAAGCATTTAATAGCCCCTGCGTGCATTCTACATTTATGGCACGACCAGATACGGTTTGCATTTATTGCCGAATCATGTAAACTTTTAGTTGTCTCTAAATTTCATATAATTAGGATTTTAAACTTTGTGAAGTTGAAATAACGGTTAGATATTAGTAACTGTCTCAAATTTCCGTGTGTAACATTATTTAGCAGATTAATAATAGATAGTCAAACAAGGTAAATGAGTTAAGTGAACTTTAATTAAAGGACTTTCAAATGTATAGTTCTGAAAATATATACATATAAACTAAATTAACGATAAAAATTTATTTCCCAGATTCAGTTCCAGTCGTTCGTCAGCAGCACTCAGCATGCCTCAAATAATAAATTTATTATTCCGTATTTGTACATTTTATGTTTCAGCTAAAATTAGCTAAGTTAAAATTAGTTTTCCGTAAACATACCGTTTGAGACTTGTCAAAATCCTTTATGCATCCAAAAAACCCAACGGAACTTTTGCATGTGGGGTCCTTGAAATCGCTAACATTCTTTCCTGCATTGTAACCTAACGCATTAATTATAAGGCCAAAATTTATTTGAAGTCTGCTCGTAGGTAGCTTACCAAACTTTTTCAAAACAATTATTGTAATGAGCTCCAATCACGCCCTGAAACTGTGTCGGAATCACAATCTCGGCAAATTCTTTAAACAGTTTTTGTGTAGGAACATGATCATCGTCAAGCTGTTAAGTATTGACAAATTCTTTAGAAAAATTCGAAAGCATAAACCTTGATATTCAATCGTATATGTGTAAATTGAGATTTTACCAACAAAGTCACGGCCAGTTCACAAAAACCTGCACACTCCAGTTGCAAAGGCATATACAACAGGCAATCGATATTTTAGCAAATACTTTGTATTTAAGATTTTTCGCAACTCAAATACCACTTACGTTTATATTATTTTCTCGGTGAATTTCTTGGCATTCTTTGTATTTCTGTCTCATGATCGAACTTGGTAGGTATGTCCCGTTCACGCATTCGAATGAAATCGTTTTCCAAAATTCCTTTGTTCAAATCCAAATTCCTCGTTTACGTTTACATCAAGTATGATGCTTACTACTGGGAACGTAATTTAGACATTTAATACTAATTTTACCTGATTGCGCGAGTTGGGATTCACTTTAGCCATTTCAGTTGTAGTTACTGCCATAATGGGGCTTGCCGTTGCGAGTGAGTGAGTACTCTCTACCAATGAACTGTTCTGTGGACCTGGCGGCTTTGGAACTGGAACAGTAGTATTGAGGGTTGTCGGAGTAGCAATTGAACTCACGCTTACCCCAACCACAACAATAGCTACGAGAATGCTTGATTCAATTGGGAACATTTTGAAATATCTCTTTGATATAAAGATGGACTGAAAATGTTCTCGCCAAAGCGCCGTATTTATATGTTTTTCTTTTTGCATCGTTACATTTGGAAGGTTGTGATAATTGATTGTAAAGAGACTGTAGGGTAATTTATAATGCTAACATGCTTTTGAAATCTCCTTTGTTGTGACTAACGCGGTCCACTTTTTCTGCATTTTATGATGTCAGCAAGTTGGTGGAAACTCGAAATCATGGTTTCAAGGGCATATCCTTTTCTATGTAGTATGGCTTTATACGACCACTTTTATTAACATTCGGGAATTTCTTCCATAAATAATTCACAATGCTTATATAATATTTTTTCAGGTTGTACATGATATAACAATAATTTGAAAAACAAAAGAAAACACGTGGTAATACAGTTTCACATTGAAAGATATACAAGAAACGGTCTACAAATAACAAACTCTTCTTTTCGAACCCAGATTTTAGTACTCACAAAAATGATTAAGATTGAACAGCCACTCAACAAAATGAGTACCAAAATGAGCACATTAAATAGTCTGTGCGTACCACACTTTTATATTCTAAAATTGCTAAAAAAAACAATAATTGCATCGTTTTGTCTTCTCGTTGGGTGTTGGATACTAAAAACCTAATAATTATAGTATATCGGTATAATTGCAGGGACTACCTTGGAAAAACGATTTGTCTCGCTATTAAAAAACTACGAAGTATATTATGTCATCACCACTTATGGCCACCGTAAACGCTCAATGTACTTAAATGGCCCTATCTTTTAAACGTTTCAAATTGGAAATGAAAAAGAACTATATCGTTTATGAAATGGTTCTCTTCATGTTCTTACTACTCATTAAAACACCAATTTAATACAAACATTTACTACTTTTGAGCCTTTCGTAATTCGTTTGAATAATTATAGTACATTTATAGCGTAATTTTAAAGACTGACCAAAAGTGTCATTGTCCAACAGTAATCGTCATATCGTAAATTTCTTCTTTACAATTTTCACTACAAAACACGTATCATTCGGTATCATCTAAAGTTAAACGTAAAATCCTTGTTCACTTTTATTCAGACTCACAGTTCAATACTTTCTCAAGCGCTGAATATAGAATTTTTATGGAGATGAGTACCAGATACATATATTTTTTCACGAATAGGCAGCTTATCATACAGTGTGCCTAACTAAGCTACATTGACTAATAATAATAAAAGTCGTATCGTCAACCACTTAAAAAATTGGAGTCTTAAACATTCATTCACATCCAGAAAGTAGTAGAGTATGAACGTGCAAAGTTTTATTTTTTAAAATCAATGCGTAGTCAAAGAGGAAAGTAGGTACCCAGCCCAAATGGTTAAATTCGTAAGTATAGTAGTATAAACCAGAAAAGATCACCCTCAGGATGACGCACTCTCATTTTTGATACTTCAGTGTACCATAAAAATACATTTACTACAAACTACAAGTTCAGTTTCCATTTCCATCCATTGATTTTTTTAAAATTAATTTTAATACGTAGGTATCCATGTAATGTATACAGCGCTCTTGGTACATCCAGTCAAATTATCTACTGAATCTTTCTAAAGATATCCAGCCACCTTAATTAACATATTTGTAGAGTATGTCAATAATTTCAGGATTTAAGTATTTCTTTCCGGTTTACGTTAGCACATGAACATTTTTACGTTGTCTATAACTTTTTAATAATTAGCGCTACCAATCGACTCAGCTCGAGATAATTAAACTAACTTAGGTTTTCCACCATTTTTTAATTTGCATTATTTGATTTGTACCAACAAAGAAAATGTATTTCTGCGGTACACGGAGACTATTTTAGTAGTCCAGATAATTTTTATTATATATGTTACATACAATTAATTCACATTTTTGGTATTTGGCTTATTCCATTATTACACTTTAAATGATTAGACATTTCAACAGTTTTGCTAAAATTTTATTCACAGACATTGATTGAACGCTTTCCTGTTGCACATTTTCTGTTGCACTGCCCTTAGATTATTAATCTGAAAGAGAATAACTGATTGCATACATGCGGTTGCGGACACACGTAAGAAATAGTATTTTGGAGCTTGAAGAATCCATTTTTCCAGAAAACTGAACTTTTTTTAAATTTTAGAAGAATGCGATTCTGGGAGATTGCTGGTTAATGTAAATATCATATATATATTTTACAATTTGTTAATGCTAATTGTCCTAAGTTGTCCTAAACTCTGTCTGCCGTCCACTTTAAAAATACCCCACACCGGAGTAGTATTACGAATACTGAAATACGAAATTTAAAAATGCTACTCATTTAATCAGTCATCATGATTTTCACTGCAACAACAGGTCTACTCATAATCGCATTCATTTGCATGCATTTTATTAATTCTGGTGGATTCTTTAAACTCATACTAAAATGCTATTTTGTACCAGAACCATGTCACCCATGGCCATATTATATACACGGATCATTCGACAATTTAGGAAACACTACGATTGCAAACGAGCGTCTGAAAGACTGAAAACGGAATTTCCAAAAACAGTTTGGCTTCACTAAACAATTAACACGCATTATTTTTGCATAGTTCTTAGCATACGAACTGGTCGAACAATACATTCAGAATATGTTAGTTATCTTGTTCTGTCTACATATATGCTGTATATATAGTAGTGATTAACTGATAGGATTTGTAACACATATATTTATCCTTATACTCTATTATAATTAAATATTTTATTTATTTAGTAGTCATTTTGCTTGAGAAACTTATAATTTACGATTTTTTTTTCAACAAATCCCATTCTTCCATGCACGAAGAGAGGGAAACAACTAGTCTAACTGCGTTTGGGGAAAATACACAGGTATAAATTTTAAACAATAATATATTTGCTAAATATATTCTCATGTTTTCAATAAAACTACAACATTGAAATAAAATTAAGTAAAATTATTTCTTTGTATTTATGTATCAAGCTCTTCTTGGAAACTGCGTAATATGGCCACTAACGAAGTCATTTAGACAAAAACGAGAAGGAGCAAGTACATTGCATTGTTCTATTTTGCAAACTTTATACATTTTTAAAAGACAAGCATATTTTGTAGAAACAACAATAAAACAACTCGGGAATATCAGGGAAAAGCTCGAAATATTACAATAATTGGCTAAGTAGCAAATAAATATACGAAACAATCAGTGAATAAAAGTTAATGCATTTGTAAAGTCAGTTAAATTAAAATATGGGAAAGCTAGCTTGTACACACCATCAATGTTCGTAGTCATCCATTTTCCTCCTTTTTTGACAGTTTTGGCTCGGATCGGATAATGTTATGGACAATCAATGCAGAGTCCAAAAATAAATTTTCTCGTGTTTACTTCTTTTTTTCATCAATTCACATTTTAGCCCTTTTCCCCTATTGTTTTGTAATCTAGTACACGTGTTTTATACATGATGGAAGTACTCAAGACATACGAAAAGGTTTACATATTGATGATAAATTCACATTGAAAAGTTGGTTGGAACTGGTCACGGAGAATATATATGTATGTAGTATTAATATTGCAGAATATTCTAAACAATGTAGATTTAAAATGAACATAGTGTACAAATGTCTATTACAATCCTCCTAATAACAACATTTTAGTGTTTTAATGGTTATGCGACCTCAGTGATTGTTTACTTTGATCACTGAGTCGTCTTAGTTTAAGTCAATGTGTGTTCCACCGATCGAATTCGATACCAGAGTCAGGAGAGGATCCCAGGGCAGGAGGACTTAGAAACTGACAGGTTGTTAGTTGCCTTTCGAAATCCAAAAGTTGGCCCATGAAATGAAAGTTTGGTGATATATTAGATTTCCTTGATCTCACCAAGTCGTACGCTTCGTTTAAGGAGAGAGCCATTTTGAACATTAAATAGGCCATTGTGATTGTCACGGAGCGGGATATCCCGGCGAGACAGTGGACCAAAACGCCTTCCTCTTTCGACCGACCTTCGTCTATAAAAACACAAGTCAAATTTCAATTTAGATGTTTCACTCAATTTAAATTAGCAACAGCCGAAGCTGAAAGCTAGCAAAGCACAAAGAAAAAATGTACAATCAACAATTCAACAGCTCCAGGCAGTAGCATAATATGTAGCATCCATCCATGTGTCAAGTCGACAGATTATTAGGAGACATGCCACGCTACTTGACATATTTGCTCAGTCACCCACGTAAATCAAGCAATTTGGAGCTTTCATGTGTCACTTATAGCATATTAGGAGGTTTTTTAAGCAAATACATTACTTTGGTGTAAGTGCAACTGTGCAACATTCATAATTCATTCAATTTATTGGCACTGATTACCACAATGGAAATTACTTTGTACTCGTTTTGCTCGTCAGCAGGAAGGACTTACAAATCAACACTGCATAACAAATTTTTCCTAAAATTCGTGATCAAAACTTCTAATCTTTTTCCAATGTTGAAAAGTATTATGCAAGTAGAAGCTATAGAACAAAATAAATATAATTTTCATTTCACATTCAAGTCATTGGCGAAAATCTCAATAATACTAAAATAGACTAAAATAGAGAAAGCGAAAGACAGCGAGAGACAGTAATTGTTTGAAATCTATTTTTAAGCACTGCCAACGTTATGATCATTATTATTATTTTCATTCTGTCAACCAGTGCGTCAATGCTTCTCTAAGAAAAGAGATAAAAATGAATATTCAGCTTCCACAGAATTTCTTTCCCTCAGATCTGTCAAGGGAATTTAAGAGGAAACCCCAAAGCTCGTACAGCCCCCTCAACGTATCAAAAATATTCCAAAATTAATAAGCACTCAGGTGTCTAATAAGAACTATTCTATTTTTACATACTCAGCATACTCGAGTATACTCAGCTTTATACCGGCTCATCTTGCATTCACACGACAAAGGAACCGTTTTCGTATTTGTAAATTTAAGAAGGGTATAGATTCCTTAAATATAACCCCTCAAGTGAGAATTGCTCCTTTCCCAACACCATCAAAATAATAAACGTTACTGTTGCCGAAGACACACCCACGTGCAACTTTTCTCGTAGGAAGATGAACCCATCAGAGAGAAAGTGATGTGATCATCTTTCTTTTACACTTTGACGTGCTCTTTTATACCTTGTTGGCGGTTTACATCACTCTCGAATGGAGCTTACAGAAACAAAATTCACATCCTCGAGGCCCCTCTCGCCGCGCCGGTGAGAATATATATCAGAGAAATCCGTTTCGTAACAACCTCATTTTAGTTTGCATTTCAGCCTTATTTTTACTTTTACGTTTGTTTGTTAGAATGTGAAAGGGGATGATGAGCCCACACGTTCTTACTTTTGAAGGTAACTTGTGTAGGCAGAGGCAGAACATTATTCCTTTATTCCTTTCAACAAATGTTTATCAATATCATCATCAAGTTTGTTTTAAACCTCACTCCACACTTCAAAATAAGTCGTCGTGATTGCATTTACGCCTGAGGAATAACGATAATTGAAAATCCTCTCATTATTCCCAGCACAGGGGTGATCACTGGAGAAAATTGTTTAGGCGCAACCCTATAATAATTCTATGCGTGGGTTACGGAAATACCCAATGAGAGTTCCTTAGGAAAAGCTCAGCTTACATGTTACATATTATTTTACCGAATGATCGTCATTACATTTATTGGAAAACGGACAAATCTCCCCAAATCCGGACTTACCCTTTCCCCAAACTCGTGGGTTGTAGTAAACTCTGTAGAGAAAAAAATCTGCGAAAAAAGGACTTGACGAATGTAAATATATTCCAGAGGATACATTCAAGGAGAAAAATAATACTTGTCTGGATTTTCCCCTGTTTATTACTCTACCTACACAAGACGGGAGGGAGGAACTGGATTAAGTTATTTTATTAGTTCCTGAGGTAAGTTGCTCCATGAAAATGCCCGACCACATATCCACCCACGTAGTTTTTGGGTAGGATGAGCCATTTTCTTGAATTTTGACATTGTTCCATTCCAACCGTGCTAATTTCGTCACGCCTTTAGGGACTGTGAGAGAAGGTGGAATTTCGAGAGATGAGGAAGTGTCCTCACAAGTTCAGCAAAGTATTAAAATAACTCGGAAAAGTAAAAATAGGAATAAGCCGCCTATTAAGTCGACTTTTGTTACGAAACTCCTTACACCTAAGCAAAGGTATCTTTTGACATTTACCTTTCAGCTTAGAATCCCACGTTTTCTTCCACACGGAAACATTGGTAAGGTGTGGGAGAAAGTACTATTTTTAAAATAATAGGGGAAAGAGGTTCCGCTTGACTATTTTTGATACACTTATTGTGTAAAATGGATGCATCCAACCAAAACTCGTTCAACGTTGAGCTTGTCATAAAATAAAAACAGAGCGCGTTAAAGCTCCTCTGAGACTTTTTCCGTGACATTTGGTCAAATCTATCTAGTTGCACAACGAGCAACTAAAAAATAGAGTCTCAACCGTTTTGTGAGTATGATTGCAAAGACTTACAAGAATGTGTCTCTGTGAAAATAAAGGGTCTAAAAGTCCGACCCGAAGCTGGAACCAAAAAAAAAGCTGAATGGAGAGTGCAAGGAGGGCGCTCCGAATTTCTCAATGAAAACCAGACCCATTCTGGAAACAGTGCCAACTAGCATGGCCCACGAATACATAAAACGTTACTGTTTCTATAAGAAAGTTTATAGGACAAATAGGCTTTTATCCTTGAGCCACCCACGCTCCCCCCGAAGAGTACACACTCAACCAATAAATCCTCACTGAAAAAAACAGAGAAAAGGAGAGAAAAAAGGTACATACATACACACTTTACTTCCGCTTAAACCACCCCCGTACACGTGCATTTCATAAGAATTACACTGCCTCTCGTTCTACACCACTCGTGTGTATCCCGCTCTATCAGTTTTTATCCTTGGAATCCCTCTTTTATATTTGTGTACACATGAATGAAACAAGGCGACAGACGAAAAGCAATTTACTGGCGAGCCTTTTTTATCTCCAGAATTTACGCTCCGCTCTAGAATCTGCATTACATGTATTACACGCATAATAATTTGCTCCAGTATCCTTTAGCTGTTTGAATGATTACATTTCACTGTGTGTTGCAAGTCGCTAGTCACTGACTGTGCTGTTGTGAGGATCTTTTCAATTTTATTACAGACTCCTCTCCGCTCATTCTTGTTGTACACTGGGAATCATACAGTTGGATTATATGGGAAATGTGTACGTATGTATTATGCTTTATAATGTTCTATACTTCAGTAGTGGCAATATAGTTCTCTTTGCTCCAATAGACGGAGAAAAAAGGTTTTCCGGATTTACCCGATACCCCTACACCAACACCGCCGATTTCACTGGAAGGACTCTGTTGAACGGCATGCATCGTTGCATCCAAGACGGGGATAGAGTGAGCAAGGACAAACATTCCTTCTGCTGACAGAACTCAGAATTTCATCTAGTTTCTCTTTTGAGGAAACCAATGCTCGTCGGCATTTCTCCCCGCCGAGTGAATGAATGTCATACATTGGTGTATATGTGGGGAAACTCATTCAAGTGTGGTAACAGCATAGAAAATATGAAAGTAAAAAAATTCTCATGGGGGTATGCGTCGTGAGAACCTGAGCATATATGTAAAAATTGACTCTGCCACGGAGGGAATGAAAGGTACAACAATATTCGAAGACGGGGTGGTATTTCCTATAAAAAAGAGTTCACCCTTTCCTTTCCGTTTTCATTTTTCTAATAATACTTCATTAATTTGATTACAGTACAAGCATCACATCCCTTTAGATAGACGGTTAAAAGACAGATATATTGTAGGCGCCCACGCTACAGTTATATTCGCTTTAATATATGGATGTCGGAAAAATCCAACAGAAATTCCACTTGTCACATCAAATTACAGTTGAACTTGCTCCAGCAAAATTCTTTCAAAAAGGGACATGATTCTATTATTACCATGCAGCAATTCCAGAAGCAAATATGAATACTAAGGGAAAGGTGTTTTGCCACTCAATGAATCCGGAATGTAAAAGAAACTCTCAAATATAGAGGTTTATGTAGTGTAAAAACGCGTGGGCGTTCAGTGTCGGCCGTCGATTATGGTAGTATTTGTACAAAACCTTTACCTGCATAAGCCGCATATATCTCTTTACAAATACGACGACGAGACTCTTGTAATATCCATTCTCCAGTTTTCTCTGGAAGAAAAGTGGGTACACGTGAGCCAAGGTCTCCACCGAGTAGTTTCGTGCTTCAAAGTTGGAGAGAGTGGATGAGTCATCGAGAAAAATGGGAAGGTAAACATATACTCACACAGACAGAGTAGAGACAAGGATTTTGAATGGAGTATAAAGGAAGAGCGGATTCGCAAAGTTTACTCATCCTCATCCCGTAAAAAAAGAAATAGTAAAGTTGGAAGGTAAAGTTTCTCCTTTTCGAGATATAAAGAAAAGTGACTTTGCACCATCATCACAGTCTTGGAAAGTTGCTACTAGAAAAGTTTTTACGAGTTGTTAAAATAATACATCGGAGGAGCTAGCTGGGTGTGTGGGTGGAAGGAAATCGTCCAGTGTCTAGAGCCCGGAAAATAAATTGCAATTATGTATATTTGTATAGTCTTATATACTTAATCATTGGGTCCATGTAGATTTAAACATATACCCGCCCGGAAATTCACCAAGGATTAGTATGACTGCTACCCACTAATCTAGATGTTATATAACGAGAAAATTCCAGAGGCTCCATTACCATTACATTGTAACGCAATTAAAAATAATTAACTATATATATATGCGTTGTGCTTAACCGGGTTGTCTGTCCACTGGTGCATTGCATTAATGTAGACTTAATTAGGGAATGGAGAACTAACCACGTTTAAACACAATCCTCTGCCAAAAAATGCCACATGTACTATATATATTGTTACCTCAATAAAAAAATCGTTTTTAGCCGTGCCATATTTTGGACATATTAAGTATATGATATAAGATATATATCTACTATTCTATGTTCCACTATACTAAACTAGAGCTTTCATAATACCTCCCACGCACCAAAGCACAAGCGCTCTGGTGCTGCCATCAAAGAAAAGGATCTCCTGTTTCTCAATGAAATTGCATCATGTAGATATATCCGTGTAAGCTTCACTGGTTCCCTTTGTTTGAGTGTTGCCTTTGGCACAAGGAAGAACTATAATTGCATATACAGAGGAAGAAGAGCAGAAAGTGATACAAAGTGCGCTCGAGTCCAACGGTTATCTTCAAAAACGCTCCCATACACTTTCTCTCTGTGGTGCAGCCTACTGGCAGTGTATCATGTAAAACAGATCATTTTGCTTTATACCAGTTTCATTAAATTTATACGGTTTTGAAGCGGCGGCGTGAGGAAATTCATATATGGTTGTAACATTATATAAAGTCTCGCTTCTACTTAAGAATAAAGAGAAAAGCTCTTGCTAAAAGGCCTGTCCGAGTTTCAAGGTTTTCCTGTTCTCAGTTCCAAGGATCAGGGTAGCGAAGGATAAACAGGGAACACAGGATGTTTTCCTACTTTCGACTAGAACTAAACCCTTTAGACTCACAATCGGCTGTAGGTAGCAGTGCTGATGCGGCCATATATCCAATCGTTAAAGATGTAGTTTATAAAGAAGTAAAGTGTGGCAGAGCCGGAGCTTGTGAAATAAACCATATAAGATAGGCATAGGCATATGCATTTCTTTAAAGCAGTTGAACCAAGATAGGGAGCAGAGAAAAAGGAAAGTGAGTGGGAGGGAAATGAAAGGGAGTGAGTGAACTAGAGAGTGGGGGAGGGGATATGGGAAAAGGGGAAAAGTAATCAATATCAAACTTCGTATTCTCCAGTCCTCTATCACTATTCCTGGGGAGAAAATACGACAATACAAATTGGAATTGCACATGGGGAAAGCAAGCATAGAACTGGGTTCAGCTAGTCAGTTTTTGGCTTCTTAGCAGGAGGAGTAGTGCACCAAGAGAAATGGGTATCTGTATGGAGAACACAGTGCACACAATTCCTCTCAACGCTGCAATCAGCTAAATGGTGGTGCCACTTTAGACTGTGTGAATGTGCTACATCATATATCCCATTCACACTTGCCTCGTATAACTGAATGCAATAAAGAGTTTAGAATAACATGGGACTGGCACAAAGCACCACTTTATAATCTTTACATCCTCCCCCACGAAATCCGCAGGAGCAGAAGCTTTTTTCCCTTTTCATGAATGGCGTGGTGGTGTAAGTATGACTTTGGATATGAATTCCCTGCTGGATTCTTGTGGGATATATATGCGGCGTTTCCTGGGCCAGAACATTTGTAATTCACGTTGAAATACACAGTGTTGCGATGCGATATAAACGTCGGGTTTGTATTAACCAGTTCCGAGACAGAGGAAATGATACGATGGCGTGTGTTCATTCACTTGTGGAAAGCTCTGGCTTTCCCCAAGTTTTGGCATTCATTAAAGTATCGTTAAATAAATAATTGTTTCGATTCGAAGGACAAAAGACGAATACTCTGTGAACTCGAAAAGTCATAAAATACATGGAAAGTAAGTAGGTGGATGTGGCGATTGAACTAAGGAAAACGCAATAACCAGCACACTTTTCAGACTTTCCCAACCATCTCAAATTTCTCTGACATGCACGTCCTGTAATGGCATGATGCGATAGGGAAAATGGATGCCATTTGGTTCCATGTAATTTATCAACTGTCTACCCTTTCTACACCCACACAACTATCAAGCCGCGAGTAATGAGGGTGTCCTTGTTCCCATGAACTGCATGCACATATGTATAATGCAGACTGGCTGATTACAAAGACATCTAACTAACTAGGAACGAGCTAACATGTTTCCAGTAAAAATGTAATGTTTCGGGCACAAAGCTCATTATACCTATTATGATATACCGTTGATGGGTACGGTATGCGTAATACGCGTGAGGCGTACTACGTAATCCTATTTGCAGTGTTTTACAAGAGAATTCAGAAATATTCTTATTACTGAAACAATGAATTAAAACGTGCTTTCCTTTTCCAGTTTTACAAAGAAAATTGACCATGGTTTAATACATTCTCATAAGTCATAATCATCGTCAACCTTTCATCGTCAAAAAAACTTTCTCTTGCTTGACTGCTGCCATTTTCTCCGGATAAAACTTGACGACTTTTGTTATGCTCGAGTGTAACAAAAGATGTAGAAAAGGTTTTTGATGAAACCTGTCATGGTTCACGGGGTGTGGGTATTTCATAGTACAATGGCGATACTGATTTTCAAGCTGTGTAGCAACCGCCAAAGGTATCAGAACCTGATCGTGATTCATTCTGACACAAAAGGCCATGCATAAATGTCACATATTTCATGGTTTGCAGCATCATACCTACAAAAAACTGCATAGGTCTTTGTGATGGTGAACACCGATAGAAGGGGAAATATCACTGTGTCACGGAGAATGATTAAAATCGGAACAAGGACGTCGTCCAGATTGCCCCAGTAAATTGAGGTTCATTTTATTGGTGAAGTTTCCAAAGTTTTCCCAAGATTTATCTTTTTATCCGTATCAGCAAAATACTTTGCTAGTTCAAGGTTTCCGTGTGTAATTCCCCAAAGTTTTCATTACAATGTTTTAATACATACCTAATTGAAACTATGTACAAATTACATACTTACGTCTCCACCAAATCACAATGTTAGCGCAAAGGGAAAACGACTGACAGTTTTATTGGTGAAGATTCTGCATCTCATAGCCACTAACACCTATTACATTCTAACAGTTCATCATTGAACTCAATTATTTTTGGAGTTGGGGACGAGGCGGGGACCAGTAATCACGAGAAGAGTGAACAAATTCTCGCTAAATCATGATGAAAAACATTGCTGATATAAATCATGGTCTAGATGGACATGGTAAACACAATAGAGAATGTTAAAAGGCAGTTGACGAAGTCGAAAGTCGAAGTTCATAAGAACTGCAAATAGGCGACAACATAATATACATTTTGCTTTAACGTTTGGGCATGGTTTAGGCAATTTGGATGTAGCATATATAGATGTGTGAAGTCACCATATGAATGAAACGAATACTCTACTTTATTTTACCCTGTCAGCTTCATTCTTACCACTTATGTTTTCCAAGAACAACCATCATGTTTGACGACTCAAAGCAAATTCGTTCATTATCTGCTTCAATTAAAGCCCTGAGGTCGAGCACCCCATTTATACGCACCAGCTGGCGTGCTAACTATGCCAGTAAAATCATCTTCGTTAATACATTACACGAAGAATTTGCTTTGTAAGATGATGAAGTTTGCCCCTTGTTGGCAGTCGGGATTTACTCAGCGAAAAAGATGCTTTTCTCTGTCTACCCACAAAAACACCACCCACGTGCAATTAAATTAAGGCGTACACAGCAGTGTATACTTAATCTCATCCTACTTCAACTCTGTTCTCGAGAGTTGCTGCTCCGAACCCCAACCTACTCGCTTTCACCACGATACCAATTATCTGAAAAGCAGGCTGCTATGCTAGCCATATAGAAAAATACATACATAATAAACCTACACGTAATACCCGTTAAAATCTTCATTGTACAACAGTCATCTAAAATTGAGCGGAAAAATTTCTCACGAAATCCATGTGATCCCAATGTTTAGAGACAAAACCTTGTTACATCCTCCTCGATCAATACAGACCAAGCAGCGCCCGTGTATGTAGTATGTAGTGGTTGTGGCTATATTTTAATTTTTAAAAATATCCGCAATACTGCACTCTTGCAATCCACTCTCTCTCGCTCTAAGATTAGCCAGTAAGTGCTTCTCATAAAAAGGAAGAGAGGTACAGGAAGAAATAAATAGTGAAACGAGGTTTATTCTCAGCTCTGGAGCCCCAAATAGCCCTGTAAAATATCCAAGGACACATGCCCGCGCCCAGAGTCATGCTTCCCTTTCCCGTTAGTAAACAACATCAACGCTCTGCCTCCTTTAGGGATTTGCCAAGTAGGTAACAGAACAGCCATCATGCAATTTTAATTAAGGTAAAAAGCGTATGTAAATGCTTTCCTCGGGCTGTGATACTGAAGAAAAAGGATGGCGATGCTACTTCACCTTTGAGGATCTTAACTTTCACTATTTTCCAGCACCATATGAAAAGAATATCAGCCGCCAACGAAAAAAAAGAACTTGCTCAGCTACCGCACTTATAATTTCATGTATTCTGAACTCGCTCCAGGCAAAATTACGTCTTCTCCTTGGATCATCCCATGCTTGTTGAATGAAATATTCTGGAGCAGTTTGTGAACATGTTGGTTTGTTGAAATAAGACTTCTCGCGGAATGAATGCAATTACTTATGTGTTCATAGATTGGCTAATAACTAAAAGCTAAAGTCCCACATGATGAGCATGCATGGTTGAAGCACAGTTGCGGGATTCATTTTGCTGAAACCATTTTGTTTGCTGTAAATACAGCAGTCGTTAGTGCCAAAGATAACGATTGTTCTAAATATGCCATATACGGTGGTATACAGAAGGAATGTAAATAATTAACGAAGCAGATATTCGTTATTAATACGAGGACTGTGTTTTGGCGAAATCAGCATTTCTGTTGTGTACATTTGCCGTCTGAATCATATGAAAGGAAATGGGCCTAGCTATGTAGCCAAGAATTTCCTTTAGATGGAAATCTGCGGGGGCGACCTTTCTCCTTGAACCACGATCATAGGAGAACTACTAAAGTTTGGTTTAATTTTCTAGTTGAAAGCTTTTAATGACAATAATCACAAGGGGCACATGATGAACATTTGCACTTTGATGTGTACGCCATATCATGTAGGCATACCTACACACATACGGAAGTAAATGCCACACTATTCGTAACCTTTCAGGGGAAAATAAGACACTTTCTTTCAAATTCAAACTTAAGTAAACAGACTATCCAACAAACGAAGTTCGAAACGCTGTTAAATACTAAATACAACCAATCCTATCAAATGTGCCAAGTAATTGGCCTAAAGCAATGAGGCAGAGCATTGTTTGAGATTTAATTTAAAATATTCATCATTTTTTTATACTTCTTAACGTTTTATTACTTATCATATTTCAATTTCATCAAACCGAACTCGAAACTTAAATCAGAAGACTATACTACATTTACAAGGTCAAACTTTGTTTATTTAGTTTAAACGCCTACGTATAACAACTTTAATATCATTTATGAAAACCACATTTAAAGTTTTGCATCGAGATTACAGATTATAACAATTTTCCATGTCGTATTTATTTACAAAGCTAGTGCCTCGTAGGTGTCGAGTTAATGCTTTTACGTAGGAGGAACTTTTACGAGTTAAAGAGTAAGTCAGCAAAGGATGAGTTTTCCTTCTGAATTTGAGGTATTGATGATATTACAACATTTACATATCGACGCCTACACAGGTTTGCCTATGGGGTGTGTATTGATTTAATTCACGGAAAAAACTTTCACGAATTTCTCCGTATAGCTATTACGGTTGCTAATATGCTTACAAGTTATTTAATATTATCTAAAATGAAAGTAAGCTTGCTTTTGTCATTAAAAAGAATCTTTGTGGCATTACCTAACGCTCAATATTCGGTGGAGCCTAAAGACTTCAACTAAAATATGTTTTTTCCAAAAGTTCTTCGGCCCCTTAGACTTTGTTCAAGGTCACCATAAGCATATGTTTAAATTTTATCTGCCCTCTTTTCCCTAAATTGCTCTAAATGAAGACTTAGGAAAATTGCACAACTAGATCCTTTTAACGAAGCCCTCAAGGGCAAACATGAACCTGATTACATATTATATACCCTGTTTAAGCCGTCCTCTCAGAGACGAAAAATTAAAATGACTCCATTTTCACGTTTTGTTAATGAAAACAGCATCTGCAAACCAAGCTAAGTATTATCTAGAACTATTATTATTGTATTTTTCCTCCAATTCAAGTTGTCATTACAGTGAATAAATATACCCAAGTTGTTTTCCCGAATAACTCACACAAATTGTATTGTACTAACTGCATCAAGTCAATAACATTTTGGAAATGCCAGCAGGCAGAGGTAAAACAAACCTAATCACATTCAGAACAATTCGGAAATGAAGAACCATAAAGTTTATAGTTGAAAAAACACGCCACACGGCTGCAAATGACATGACCTACGATATTTCAAGTCCTTTTAGCGACTAAAATGTCGAGTCTTTGAATAATACAACAGCTCCACTGTCTCCATTAGCTATTTTGCCTTTCCATTTTGCGAACCAAAATAAATTACAGCATTGTCTCCGTATAACGTACCTACTCAATTTCCTATTTTTACAACATCTGTCAGTACTCCGGACCAGTATTAATAAGGATAATCGGATTTCGCAATTCTTCCGGCTTCAAAAGTGCACTGGTACCGCACCGAAACCTACACTTTTAGAAGAATTTACGTCAATTGCCTCGGGTATTCCATAAATAGTTTTTGATGTTTTCATATTCACCTCCGCTCAAGTAAGGCTAATGAAATAATAATTAGGTGAAACGTGCATGGAAAGAAAAGCAAGAAAGGCATGTATGTGGTTGTGGTACGTATGTGGTGTGGGCGGGCGAAAGTATAGATGTCTTTTACGAGAAAAACCATCATTGACCAAAGCGGAGTGTGCTGTGGTTGAATGCGAATCAGCATCCGCACAGCAAGTAAAAGCACTAAGGCGTGTATATTATTATATATTAGTCGTACGTTGCCATTTTATTCCCCCTAATATTAAATGTCGCGTCAGAATTACATATGCCACAAGCTCATATGAATTTCGATATTATATTTTTCATTCAGTCGATATCTTTGGTACATAGGTATCCAGCTTTGTTATAAAAGGGATTTAGTTGACACAGTTAGCCTTTATAGATTCTTACTCATCATCATCATGAAGGATTATGTAAAAAAACAACTTATCGCGTATTTATTGCGTATACGTAAAACAGACTGCAACATCTTGTATACATCATAGTTTGATTGCAATTGCAAGCTAAAGGCGAGTAAGTAAGCACACAGTAATCATTATTATTAGCATTGCGAACATAAAAATGTATTCATACCTATGAACTGAATAGCAGCTGGAAAGTAGTGCAGCATGGATTGCGTCCAATGGTCTGATATTGGAATTTGAAGATAGCGTATATTACTATTTTCAAAAACATTGGGAAGGTCAGGCGTGACATTAAGTATGTGTTTAATGTTATTCCTTTCCAGTATCGAGAGATCTGCACTTATTGAAGCATTTCCAAGATATAAGTTTGGGATGATTTCCACCGGAAATGTCTATAGAAAACATTTAAAATCAATTGATTAGAGAATGCCGAAATACGTTCCATTCTTCTAAACGGAGGAGAAGGACATACATATACATGACACCGCAAATCACGCCAAAGTTCATTGCAATGTGCAGTTGAGTTGAGGCATTTTGTTTTGCGTAAAATTGCCTATCCTAGATTCCTAGCCTAGCCTAACAAGCACGATTTACATGCTACCATTCATATCATTGTGATTGTGAATATGATATCAAATCAATGTCTCTGTATCATAAATATGTAAAATACAAAAAGGCAACGTCTATAATTTTCCATAACTGAATATTTTTGCGTTCAGTTCCAAGAAAGCTCGATTCATTATGTAGTCTTGTGCCATCGGAATTTCACAATGTCGGGCCGGATGTTGATTAGAAAAAAATAAGAGGATATAATAAGAAAAAATAAGAATAACTTGGTTGAATTGGGCTCAATACGAATAGGACTCGTAGTAAATGCTTGTGCGCTCCTATACCAAACGTGAGCAAGAAAATGGCTATCGATTGATTCATTGATATGGCCTGTCGTGAACGACATGAATGGGTTCTGCGGGCTCACAGTTCAAGCTGCCACTAGCAATAAAAGTCATATGGTACACTCATATGCAGAAAGACACAATAAACAGAAAGTAATTCCTCTCGTATTTCCAGAAAATACGTATGCCTGAATAAATTTTAAAATGTGATACTTGTAAACCCAAATTCGAAGAACATTTGCAATCCATCATGTTATCATGATATACCTATGCGACGTACCTATGCAAATTCATCGAACTTTCGTTTCAGTTTTATCAGTAAATTAGGCAAGGATTTTGCAATCTGAAGGTAAAATACCACTTCTACGGAGGCAACAGGATGCGATAAAAATCTAATCAGTGAGCGGATTGTCATAACCAACAGGATGCTGATAATGTTTACGACTGCAATTGTGCAAAACAATATACTTGCAATTAGCCAGAAGCAAAATTAAACTATGAGTCGTAGTTGGTTGATAGTTGGGGAATCCTTTAACATGGATGACACTGTGTAGCTGAAGCCAAGCATTCCAGAAGAGAATTAATTACACAAATACGCTTTCTGTCTTTACGATATAATCCGCTGTCCGCTACGACACTAGATACTATTGAGCTTGATATGCTCTAGGTCAAACTGATATTTATTATTGTCATAATATATGTTATATTTAAATATTCGATGGAACATTAAATCAATTACATTCCCGGTACTTGATGTTCTTCCTAAACAGGAAGTTGGGGGCAGTCAGGTCACCATTTTTTGCTCATGCTTTATATTGAGGAGACAGTCGAGACGAACTATAACCATGCCATAACTTTATGCACATTTTAAAAACATGTCCACGTCCATGTATCACAAGAAATCCTGGGGTCTGGATGGACTAATTGGCAAGGTCAAAGTCTGTATCAACAGAATGAAAACTATCTGCAAATCTTATGAATCAACGAATCTCGTAATTTCGTATGCATGCATTCATGCTGTTATTAATTTTGAGATACAGTCTGTTGTCTGTCTGTTGATGGTATTAGCGGTAATATGCGAGCCATAAAATAAGGAATATAAAGTCCTTGTCATGTGCTCTAGCTAATAAAATTCTGTAACTTCAGTCACACCAATTAACTAATAAGGAAATACAATATCTATGTACCTATTTAATTACTTGAAATTAGATTAGCCATCAATACCCTCACACATATCGGGGAAAATTGAAGATTCAATTACACGACAAAGACAAACCAAAGTTGCTCAACGCTTCACGCTAGCGTTCTACTTACATCATCAAGGTCCAGCCCAATAGAGGAATCACACGTATCTGGATCATCCTGGATCCGGAGGGACGCAAGACTTCCTAATCCCAATAGGGGCACCTCCCCTGGTTCCAAAGTATGTTCTTCACTGGAAGCTGGGTCGCTGCCTGAACATGCATTTTTGGCTTCTGGCGTCACTATCCACTCGGGATAGAGTTCTTTGAATGCAGCTAGACCACCTGGTGGAAAATTTTATAGTATGAACTTGAAACTAGTGTAACGGAAGTTTACCGGACTATTTATGCAGGATCATGTGGATGGAGATGATCATAAACAGTTTAAGGTCATAATTCAAATTCGCCTCACCACACTGTTCCTTCTATCGCACAAATTAGAATATTTATTACCTTTTAAAGTGGCCACCCGACATCCATTCTGAGCTAATTTTTTAGATACTACACTAACGAGATCTGAAAGCTCAGCGTTTCCTGCTCCTGACCGCGGAACAGGCGGTTGATTACCAACGCCAGCAAAGGTCCTTGAGTTGGCAGTGTCATCAGGTGCGGAAGCAGTGGATGATGACTCCATTGGAGAACATACTATGGATCCTAGTCCTAGTCCTCCTCTTGAATATGAGTCATATACGACGAAAATAATTTTGGCATTGGAAACTTTGGCCTTTAGTTCTTTTGACCTTTCAAAAAGATCAATTTTCCCTGAACAAACAAAAAACAACGTAGCTCCATTACAATACTGAAAACTGAAGCTGAGACGACTTGACTTGAAAAGAATCAATTATCACCCTGAAACGTGTGCCACATACTACTGCTGAATGCATATAATACCATATATTTTGCACCCAATCCAACATGGGCTATTCATTCAAATTCGTATCCGCGCTCCATGCAACAAAGTCTCAAAACCTCTTTCTTTCTTAACTATTAACACAACTAATCTAATAGCTACTGCAATACAAAAGAAAACTAAATGGGATTCTTCTTACCTGCAGCAATCCGTCGAATGAGTATTGCCGGAAAAGTAACGTTGATGGCACCACGAATGTGGCACTCGTGAAAATCAGAGGGATTCTGACAATCCAAGATTACTACCTCGTTGTACCCTTGTTGAGCTAAATCACCGCTAGCATCCTCCTCTTCGTCCGCCTCCTCAATGGACATTGCCCTTGACGAGGAGACGCTGTTTTTGTCCATAACAACATCTTCATCCTCCTCGGTTACCTCCAGGTCCTCACCGATCCCAGACGATGAAGATGACTTCGCCGGACATGTTTTCTTACTACTTGTCGCAACGCCTTTAACTTTTGCGGACAACGCAGCTTCACATGGGAGCCCCCTCAGGATTTCGTTGACCAACCGGTCGGGTGTCACGACATCTGGATAAATATCTTGCATTGCCACACACAGTCAAAACAAACAATTTCCTAGTTTACAGATAACTTCCACACTTGACGGTTAGTTAGTGCCAGCGTTTGGGTATATTGACTATAGCAAATTGAAAACATTCGTCACGAAACCGTATAAACTATTATGAAAGACGGATTGTCGGCCAGTTTCATTCAAATAACCTTTTTCTAAAAGTTATTCAACATTCGTCATTCACTTAACATCATTCTATTTCTCCACAGGTCCAGATTTTTTTAACGTAGTAGACAAAACAAACTTGTGTAGGCTTAAACCAAAAACTAAAAATGATAATAACACCTAGGGATAAAATCATCCAAACAAAACAACATGTTCATCTCTGGCTGCACAGGGAGTAAGTAGCTTTGTCCAAAACTGTGTATTGATTGTCACACCTTTCTTCGTTATCAATCATTGTTTTTCGCCTTCGATCACAGCGGAAAGTAAAATAAACATTGATGTGTATGTAAACCAGGTCATTCCACTTGCATGATTGTATTTAACAGCACCGTCGGGGACACCAACATCAATATAGGCTTCCTCCAAACAAACAAGCAAACACACACGTATTTCCAGTTTTGTGGAAAAGTGTCACTTTGGTTGGAGTGCACAAAATGTTTAATCATAAATGCACCACCACCGCTCACAACTTTGAATCAATCAGAAGAGTTCCACTCGCAAATCTTGTATTATTCCTCGTCCTAAAACATATCAATTAATTACAAGGTTGCTTAAGACGAGCTCAATGATTTAACTTTTTTTGTGCTTTATGAGATGTGCGGAAGCAGTAAGGATTTATTGCCTCTTTACAGCTAATGGAATATAAAAACCAAACCACTTAGAAATGTTGCACATATCACATATCATTCATCAATTAAAAGGGAAATACGTTGGCCTATGCTACATGATGTAACACACAAGTTACTTATTAAACCTGATTATATTTACATTGAATGAGTCAAAGGAATGCAGAGGAAAGGGATTTTTTAAAGCTCCGAATTTGTGCATCCTTTTAAATAATCTCAAAACCATACCGTAACGGCACATCGTCTACAGAGAAAAAACACTTTTCATGAAGGAGAAGCGTGGGCAATTGATAACTATATGTACTTTTTATTACTCCTTTACTTTGAAAAATATATAGCCAACAGACCACTGTAATAATCCCTGCAAGTTTTTCACAGAGTATTTAATGCACAATCTTGCTCACAATGTTTACATATATCCCGGGATAATAATAGGGTTGTTGTAAGGAAAACGGCTTTTAATATCGTCTTCAACCCTTTTTCATTTACGATTTTTACCATTTTAATAGTTAACACGGAATACTTACTTTCAATTTTAGATTTCAGAAAAAAAAAATTGATAAAAGAAACAAGTGAACACACAGCTCTGAACACGAAAGTGCTTACTTACGTACAAAGATTTTTAAATGCACACAAACTACATCATATAAAGTGTACAAAAAAAGGAATACAAAAAGTTTCATGTGTGCAAATGGAGTATTATCAAATCATGGAAAAGCTGAAAGAAGCACACTTCTTGTGATCAAGTATGCATACGCGTATCCATTACTTACTTATTTTGTGTACATAAACGAAATGATTGAGTAAATGGGATCTCACTACTTACTGCTATACTTACAATATGTACAAAAATCCAAGATGAGCATAAGCTTTTTTTGTCTTCAGCAATAATGTTATTACACGAAGAACAGAGTTCTCCTTCTGGTTCCTCTTTGCTGTTTTGTTTCACTTTTTTTCTTCCACCACACGGGTATTTAAGTAGTATCTATCTAGAGATGCTTTACGTGAAGTAGTAGTAGTATATAGGTATATGGGTATTGAAAGAGTGGTGATATTGTGAAAAACACGTTCACTCACAGAACTCCATAAAAAATATTTTTGCCCTATTCGTTGAGAACAAACTTGGTTAAAGCGATGCTGCTGCTGCTCTGTTGCTCCAACTGAGTTCTCTTCGAGTCATGTGTACGTATGGTTTGTGAAAGAAGGGAAACGAGGTGTTTTTAGCTGTTGCTCTTTCTCCTCCAAAAAAAACTCTGCTTACTGGCCTACTCAATGTTATCATTGGTGATGTGGTAGTAGCAGTGTAAGTAGTAGTATGCATTGGTGCTGGCTGGCTGCAGAACGCGAAAATACGACTGCATGGCTCCCTTCCTCACTATGGCACACACTACACCCTCGTAATACACGGGCAAACAACGGATGTACAGGAGTGGAACAATGGAGAGCAGCGAATAAAGATGGAGATGAATAGATATAGTGGGTTTCAAGGTGGAGAGATGAGCATAGCTGAAATCTTGTCACTGGCTCCGGCACTATGTGAAAATATGTATGTACCTGGCTGAACAACCTGAGTGAGGAAAAGGAGTTGGAGATGGAGGAGTAAAGTAAGAAATCCTGTCACACAGCACACAGCCAAATCTCCCCAATAGGGCTATATAGTTATAACTAAAACGTAACATTTCACATAACATGCAAAGTTTGGTTTAATGTATGGCGTGGTGAGCATGTATGACAGTATATGGTAGTGTGTCCAAAAACTCAGGCAGGAGCACTCAGAATGGTGCTCTATTTAATTGATTGATGATTTTAGTCACTTAAGAAGACATGAGAAAAGTGTGTTTAGATGTTTATGAAGAATTGAAATATTGTCTGGCGCAAGAGAAATGTGATTGATGCGAGAAAGAGACATTTGCTCACTTTTTGCGTTAAATAATAATTTATTTGAATGATGGGAATGGGAATTTTGAGTGGCCAAATGGGACTTTGAATTTTGCGTCTTCCTAATTGATTCACTGGCAATGTCACATGAAATATGAAGCTTGTCCATCCGTAACAACAAGACCATTTTTGCAATACTTTTATTGTGAAATATCTACAACGCAAAGAATCTAGACTTCAAAGTTTTCCCAACTTTTTATGGGACTTGAATTACGTTTAGCAGAGAACAAGTGTTTTGTATGCATTTGATGATCGCATTAATGATATCATATGATGATTATGAAATCCGCCAAGGTTTTAGAAAATATGTATGTATATTTCCCTAAATGAATGAAGTTTATTGATGAGTTCAGCACATTCACTGAATGAAAATGCAATTCGTACAAGGCAACATAGAGGTACATAACACAACATAAATGGCAACACAATGTTACATTATAGGATTCATAAACTAGCGTGGCAGGTTTTATGGAACGTCTTTCGCAGACCTGAATGCAGCCAACCCAGCCACCACTTGACTTTAGGAATGGCATGGGAGCGAGCAGGATGTGGATTTCCAAAAAGGCATGACATGTAACATGAACGTGTAATATTCAGCCAAGTTAATACCATCCACTTGTATTATATTACACAAAATATTTTTTCTTCACTTCTCCACCTACTATTTTAATAAAACCGAGCCACAAAGGCGAGAACGGAACATGGATTGTATTTGAGAATGGTGATGAGACGACGCATTCAATTCATGAGTTTTTTTTCTCAACTGTATAAAATTTCTGTTGGGTTCCCCTTCCCTCCTTCTCCATACGTTATGTTATATCATATCCTCGTGCTGCTGTTCCAAGAGCACTAGCTTGGAGTCGAGTTAGCAGAAAGCATGGCAATGGCAAGTCACTGTGTGTTTTACTTGTGTGCATTGCACACTCGTCGTGTGTGTACGCTACTATACACTGGGTTTATGTGGCTGACTATTATTGAATGCTTTTGGCTCAGTTCACTTTAGCAGTGTGTGGGGAAGAAGGTGCATCTAATTCATGATTGCTCCAGCCCTGTTTTTATGAATGTAGCCGATATTATTGCATATTGCATACCGTAGTATGCTTCTCGTTGTCTGAATCCCCAGAAAAAGAATGAATGTAGCCATCCATGTCTTGCACTAAGGAATCCATAATTAGTTTCGTCTTCCTTTCGCCCACACTACTCTAACGACGAAAAGGATATATGGAGTACAGTGGTACAGAGTGCAGATATATCCTCCAGTAATGACTTCTTCAAAGCTGAAAAAAAAGTCCAAGGAAAAATGTGAATGAATAGCGTATTTTTGTTGTGGTGCATTGTTACTTTGTTACTACCCGTTTTATTCTCATCGTAAATATGGATAGCCACAATTCATGAATTACTCAATCCCCTTATAATTCTTAATGGAGCAGCAATGCTTGAATTTGGAATCGCGATCGATCCTATTGTGTTCGTGGGATGTCATCAACGAGCAGTGTCTCTGCCGACAAACATACAATTCTGATGTGCATCATCGCTAATAAATTCGCAAGATGAGCTATGGCTGTTACTAAAATAACAAGCCGTCTTTGCTTATTCCTAATTAGTCCCGGTGCATGTATGTGGCAAAGAATAAATATTATGTATCCATTGTAAGTACGCATGCGTTATACACATCACTTGTAATTGGTATCGTTAATGCGTTCCAAGTCGGACGGGATCTAGCAAAGGACAAACAACCAGAGGGGTTTACTAATAGAATATTTTATAATAGTAATAATTCTATTGGTTTACTATATTTTTACATGCTAAGTTTGGTATGCTAAAGAGCATGCGCATTAAATGCACGTAACTTTAAAACTTGAACTTGTATTTAATATTTCTCCATTTTTACAACGTATTTGGCTAAAAGCAGCATAAATAAAATGCGATTTACCATCAAGCAAATTAAAAGTATCGTCACCACTCAGCATATAACATGTTAAAGTGGCACTAGTGGATTTTTTTTGAATGAATGCTTTATATATTGGTCGTTCATTCCTCACCTGTTATTCTCAAAGCAAGTTTCTTATTTGCTTTTAATCTTGGTAGACACACAATAAGTTATGACATATGCAGAAAATCATGAGTTTGTTAATGACCAAGACCCTGCAAAATCACATTTACCCATGCGAAAGATCTTTTCTAGCAGCGTTGTTTGCTAGGTCAAATAACCTGTTTAATAAGATGACGATGCATATATGACGTTAATAAATACAGAGTGACTTCATAAAACATGTGTAATATCCAACTTGAAAATGAATCAACAGTCATTTTTAAAGACGTCTGACGTGGAAAAATAAAAACAGACGGCTATAAAACAGGGTGCATCTGCTCAGACAGAGACTACTGCTGCGAGTTTAGCAAACAGGATGTGCGAACCGTCGAGTCAAATGTATGGATTGAATCACGGAAAAACCTTGAAGGTACGTACAAGTCTCTGAATCATTGTTGGGTATTATGTAAAACTCGGATTTGCAGTTTCACACTTAAATCCCAATATTGCAAAAATGTATTACAAATAAAGCAAAAAGGTAGTGAAAAGCGCTACCAATTTACATCAGGTTATTTGACGATGATGAATCTGCTCACAAAGACTTAATACGTTTTACAACCCCAATCGAACAGTGATAAAGGGTATAAGGTCTTGTGCACATTATTCACCACAAAATCCAACCTGTTTCATTCCAGTTACCATTTGCTACCTAGAAATGAGGTATTAAAGCATTGAAAACAAGTTTTATTGCAGGGTTTTTGAAACTAGAATATATTCACCTGCCTCCATTCTCTCTGCATTTTCAGCTTCAAAACTCACAGCAACATAAATATTTCAATTTACTATTTGCTCATTTCGTGTTGTATGAAAAACGTAAAAGGAAATTGTTGTTATGATTGAAAAACCAAACCAGCCGGAGCAATAGGGAATATGGAGACGTACGTACGTACAGCAAAACATGGGAATTGCGAATGGGGTGATGCTAGGTAGATTTGGACAGGTGCACCGGACTGAATCATAGTTCAACGCTTGCTTATGTCTAGCTGATATTTAAGCGCTGATGAAAACTAATGGAGAAAGGAATTTATTATATTATCTCAATTCATTTCCTTGAATCTTCAACGCGAACATCAAACCCTTAGCAATGCAATCGATCGGGTGGTTTGGTACCGTCGACAGCAAAATACGAATAGAATAAGTAAGCAAATTGCAAACTGTCACTTTTGTATGTACATAAAAAGGAGGAGGCACTGATTGAACAAGAAAGTGTAGGTATCTGTAAAGTTCTGTAGGGGATACTTTTAATGAAAACCCCAACGGAAGGTTATAGGGACCGTGAAATGGACGCATTACCATCAAAAGCAATTATGAGAGCGAATGTAGACTTGAGAGTGAAGAAGCTAAACGGTGTTCTCCAGTAGTTGCTTTCGCTTGAAGGCAAGATTAGCAATCTTTTACAAACGGACAACACCAAAACTCATTACTAACTCATATTCATGAAGGTTACCTGGGTCTAGTACTAAAAGCCAAAACCCCTCTGCTTTCTAAAGTAGATAGGTAGATATATTTTGCAAAAACATACCTATATCTCCTTGTAAGCTTATTCTTTGCAAGGTGTAAGGTGCACATTTGTGTGGAGTACTAAAGTGTGTGTGTATGTATATATGTGCCGTGTAGGCTTTCTGGATCTAGTACTTGCGATGGGTCGACACACTATGGTTATACCCTATACCGTATCCGACTGTAGAAAATAGGCATATAGCAGGGGAAACTGGAGGAAAGAATGCCGAGCTAGAATACCACAGAAGAGCACTGCAATGGAGTCCTTGACTCGACATTATACTCAAGTGCACTTGCTCCGTGTGACCGATGTTTGCATGAATGAAAGAAAATCTGGAATGAAAGTGGGTCTATGTGATTTCCACGATGGAAGGGGAAAACATATATGTGCCGTGTAGGCTTTCTGGATCTAGTACTTGCGATGGGTCGACACACTATGGTTATACCCTATACCGTATCCGACTGTAGAAAATAGGCATATAGCAGGGGAAACTGGAGGGAAGAATGCCGAGCTAGAATACCACAGAAGAGCACTGCAATGTTGTCCTTGACTCGACATCATACTCAAGTGCACTTGCTCCGTGTGACCGATGTTTGCATGAATGAAAGAAAATCTGGAATGAAAGTTATGTGATTTCCACGATGGAAGGGGAAAACACTAGCAGAATTCCCACAATGCGAAATATTACGTTTTCTCATAATATGCTGCGTTCAATCCACTTGCAGTCTACCCAAACCAAACATAAAGAGTAGGAACACTTATAATTTTATACGAGCACCTGTATATAATTTAGACACTTTAGTTAAAATCACTATGCGCTGACAAAGCGAAGGAGACGAAGAGGGCGAAAAAAGTGGTTGCATATCCAGTCTCAACACCATAAAAGTAAGGTGTTTGCATGATAAATTTTAGAATTATTTTAAAGCCAAGGGTTACACTGCACTGTACAATTACACGTTTCTTCATAATATCATGCAATGGTACTAACCGACATTTTTGTAAGGTTGATCATAGGGTTTGCACAGAGTTGCATGTGGAAAGGATTCAATCTAGTCCTCCAGCACAGCGGTTAAGGAACTTGGTAATTTCATATATGTACTTTCAATTCAACTTTCCAAGGTCTGCGGCCAAGAATTACATGGCACTCTAATCGTAAGTTTCCCAATGTAGGATGCAAAACTTACACTTGTAGTTTCGTTGAATTATATTACAGCGTTTTGTTTGATAAAACTGATATAGATTGGTTCCGCTCCTGTAAGAAGAGGGTGCACCCAACCAACAACACCCTACGACTTACGACATTCCGACAATTCCGGAATGTCGTAAGTCGTAGGGTGTTTTGGTCCTAACGATTCAATGTTTCATAAAATAATAAAATATGTTCGGCTACTATGTCTAAAATATCTAAGCATTAAAATGTGACCGTTAAGGAATTGTAGAAGAATCAACAAATCAACTGCGTGGCAGAATATCCCAGGTTATTTAATGATAATTTCTTCTAGTTTAAATATAATTATCGAAACCCCTGCCAAATCAATCGACAAGTAAGAAGGTATACTTACATAACTTTAAAGTATAAATATTCATAATTGTAACAAGATAACTTATATGTTGTAATCCGTTAAGTTTTAGAATAAAAATGATTAATTCACGAAGGATTCAAACAGATTTAAGAAAATGTATCATTAATTCGTCTATGGATTAAAATCCTGTGACAATTTTACTCGAATGGACAACGTAATTTCCCCCGTGGGGGTTTCCTAACTATATTTTTCATTTTTTTTGCAAACCGGACTATTTTAAAAACTGTAAACAATACATTTTATTTTAAGCAAACATTTTTAATCATTCTTGCCATTTTGATAATATTTACCACGATCAAAGGCAAAAATTCGTAGGAGGTTAGGATTGGCCCATTGTGGCAAACAGTTAACGATTTTCATTCTTCGTTTGAAATTAGATAGGATTCAATAATTTGTATACTAAAGCTAATTACACTCCAACAATGAAAGCTTGTCGAATTCCGCTTTACTGCATGACTAAAGGTGTAGAGACCGTTTTGGCTTATCGATATAAATCTGCCCTGGAATGTAGGCTCTACATCGCTCGTTGAACATCACGACTTTCTTTATTGTTGTAACACTAAATACACTACTTAAGTAACTAAAATGAAATGAGTTATTTATTCACAAATCAAAATCAGGACATATGGCACAGTCAAAAAATTACAAATACTGTTGGTATCTTGCAATCATATACCCAAACACAGAGATCTAACAAAGGAATAACAAATCAAACTGGCAAGTAAAAAATGACAACTACGAAGACAAAGCGAAACAATTGCAATTTAATTTTGCAGTTCACAAGTTGGCCTATCTAACTGTCGTAGTCATCTTCTCCATGTTTCAGGTTTTCGGGTTTGCTGCCCACAAACCGACAAAGCCCATCTCCGTGTCGCCGAACAAATCCTTCGTCACATGGGATGTCTTGAATATCCTGGAGAAAATCCCCACAATTATATATTGATTATCTATTCCATAAAAAATGATATTACGCAATTGATTTATTATGGTCATTTTTGCTTACTGCTGGAACTGCCCATCTCCTTTTACGTCTTTTTGCTTCCAATCCTTGTGTACTCCCCATTTCTGAATGGAGTTTATGAGGAAGGAATTCATTAACACGCTCTCGCTCTGGGCTTCCCACAAGATGTTTATTTCTTGTTAACGACTCAGACAATTCATTTTTCGTAGGGATTACATGCGAGTTCGCAACAAATAATACGCAAATGACAAAAAACACGATTATCCTGTGTACAAGCCTCATGATTCTCAAATCTTGGAACTCGCAATAGGCAGCACGAAAATTCGCAAAGTTATTCAGTTGAGTGAATGCTCTGCTTTGACATTTGCTACAACGTATGAGTATACCTATGTGAATTCGAAGTATTATTGAAAGTGAAACTTTATACGAAACACAACGAAAGAAACTCTGACCTTAAGAAGTTTCGCAGTGACAGTCTGCTGCAGAGGTGAAATAGCTATGATTGGATTACGGAGAAAACCAATTGTGAGTGTGACTGCAATGATAATCTGTATCTGTACCTGTGCGTCAAGCTGAAAGTTGATTTACAACTATTTTTAAAAACATTCGGCGGAGTCTATAATATCTACCAAGTAACGAAATCACTATAACCATTCATTTCTGGTTTTTGCATGTGAGATTTGAGTACGATTCCTATATTACAACTTGGATTTGTTGAGTTGAGCAGTATTGGCAAAAAAAACTGGTGGTTCCAGCTCGGCCTTTCTTGTCTAAATCAGCAAGAAAAGCCTTGAGGATCGTTTCTTGTCTATTTAGGATGTGGTGGTCGTCTTGTTATTCAAGGTTTATAAGAGGAACACGCATATGAAGTATTTTTCAGGAGAAATTAAATGCAAATTTAGTAAAAATCCAATAATTACATGGAATCAAACGGGAGTCACAAAAGGCCTTTCTATAAAATGAAAAGCAATCATAATAGCATGACATTCCTTTAGAGCAACTTGCTGGTAACCACATTTACAAATGCAGAAAATATTTAAACATAATTTCAATTATTCCATAACTGCTTGTCTCTGGATGAGCACATTTATCCTTTATAAATAATTACACGACACGGTCTGCATGATTTTTGCACCTTCGGGTACACACAAAAGGATAAATGGTGGGTATCCACAAAAACGTTTTGTTGGAGCCTGGAAACTAGTTAGATATTCTTTTTTATAAGGAAAAGGGGCATAACATTAGAAAAAAGTGGTTTTCTGGATTGGCCAATAAAATCCGTTCAATGTAAACAAAATGTTTTCAACATACACAAACTAAATGCACATTTACTCTTTCATTTACTTACGACCATTGCTGGTTATTCGCAAAAAAACTAATCCACAAACTTTTATACCTGTAAAATACCTGACTACACATATAAAATACTTGTCATAACATCATGTTGATACTGCTATAAATTAAGGGGAAATGCAACATAATCCGCATTGCTACTCAGGATTTGATCATTATGATTGCATGTACGATACGAATAAAAATCCAGCTCAGCATTGTTGTCTTTTCTTCTTCAAGTATTTGAAATCAAGTCGGGTGCATTGCTAACCACATCTTGTTGATGAGCACCCATTAAAGATGAAGATTCTAAATCGGCATCTAAAGGGATGCTTTCCATTTTTCCATTTGTCCCTAAAAACTTATTGTTGCTGACCATTGAACGAGAACTACTAGTTGAGGCTTTTCTTGGTAAAGTAGAATCCATTCTTGTATTATTCGTCGTAGATACAGACAACTTTCTAGGGGTTGATCCTGGTGTAGTCATTTCAACTCCGTCGACGTCAGAGGCTTTCAACCAATTCACAGTTCGCATTGGGCTGATTATTACTACGAGTAGGTGTGAAAAAAATTGGTTCAAAGAATCCTTTACATTGTTTTGTAATTTGAACATAATTTTGTGCTAAAATACTAACTTCTGAGGCAGCGATACTTTTCCTCCAGTTGAGCCAATGTTCTGCGGTTGACGCAAAATATGAAGAAAATTGAAATGGCTTGCAGAAGGTATACTACACAATCCAAAACGACCACAGCCCAAGGTTTTGCTTCCCCATTGTATTTCCACGAGAGCAATTCCACAAACCATGCCACACCCATGACGCAAAATAGTTTGATAAATAGACGCACTCTATTTTGTTTCAAAATAAAATGAAATCGATATAATATGGGAACGGTTCATTATTTTGCGAAGTGAAATATAAGATTTTGTACTCACGAGTATTTATCAGCTCTAGCCCGCTTTGTGCTAAATGTGTGAGAATTTTGCTTGCGAAACTCATAGAATATGTAAAATGTCCACGCAACTATGATGGTATTAATCGACAGCGCGATGGCCACCAAGGAATACATATACTCTCCCCTGGACCAAATTGCTATCGAAACAGGTCTTAATCGCATAGTCCGGGACTACAACTCCTGGACAGGAGTCTGGGTGTCTGAAAGGCAAGAATCGCTTGCTAGCTTAGCTAACACGATAATTAACAGAGTTTACGTAATGTTGACTTTTTCTTTACCGGCAAGCGTGGTCAATTCCATAAAACGCCGCACTTAGTAACATGTGGGAATCCCCAACCAATTGTGAAATATAGCCAAAATCTCCGGATTCTCTTTGACATCTTTGAGACTGGACGCATTGATCTGTTCCAATTGCCAATAATTAAAACGTATGGAAAATATTAAAAAATATTATCCTGCAATTTATGTTACCTGAATGTCAACCAAAGATCGAAATTCATCACGGTCAACCAAGTAAATGTTGTCATAAAAAAGTAGTGAGCCAAAACACCTGTAATCATTAAACATTGATGATATATATTAATCGTAATATTCGTAATACAATTATAAATATAAAGGTAGGATTGCACCTACCGGGATTTTGGCCTGTTGACACATAAGAAGCTACTTATGTGTCAACACCCCTGTTGACACTTACCGCGAATGTGTCAACACCCTTGTTGACACTTACCACTTATGTGTCAACAGGGGTGTTGACACATAAGTAGCTTCTTATGTGTCAACAGGCCAAAATCCCGGTAGGTGCAATCTTACCAATATCACTAATGGATTTTGATTTACCAACAATAGTACAAAATATTCCCCTCTCTTGTCCTTTAAGACTTGGAAAGAGCGATACAAAATGAGCAATAATGAAGAAAATGTACATAAAATAAACACTCAAGGAATAACACAGGACAGTAAGCCCATGAAGATGTTGCTTATCTAGTAACAGCAGATGAATAACTGCAGTAAATAACAAAAAGGCTGAGGATGCTATCAAAGTCGTTACATACGTCCATGCCCTGGCTGGACTCTGAAAGTTATGAAACATAATATATTATATATATAAAAATAAAGTTTGACAACGTGTTAAATTTGCTGTAACCTGCTTACGTATTTATCTATGAAGTTGCTAGCTGGGCAGTGGAGTAACACGCTATACTTGTCTTCGTCTCCTAAATATGTTCCATCTCCGCCAAATCCCCAGTTAGCAAAGCCATCGACGCAGTATTCGCCGTCGGGGATTCTAATCCATGTTCGGTTTTGCCCGAAAAACACTGGCCGTTCTGATTCTAGCAGTTTCCAACTACAGCGAAAGATAATTGGAGCAATATCAATCTTTTAACAATTTGTAGATTGTTATAACAAGACGTACTGAGTTCCTGGGTCTCTTTTGGAGGGATCTCGTATTTTGGGTCGCATAACGTCGCTTATAGGCCATGGCTCAAAATCATTACAGTGGAGATACTTTCTAAAGATATGAATCTTTTCCAGCTCTTTAGCATCCTCAATTTTATCGTGAGGTGGGTGGTTTCCGTGAATTGATGGCTTCCATTGCTTTTCCTGAGCCGTCAGTTTCCGACAGGTGAAATTCCAATAGACAAGAACCTCTCCAGCACCACAACATTTCGGAATACAATGCTTCCCGGAACTGGGGTCAGTGCAGTTCACGGTGCATACTTGAAGCGCTATTTCGGCGTCGGAAATACTGGGTAAAGAAACCATGAAACAGGAATAAATTGTTACCGTCATTCCGCCGGGATACTTTGTTGTCCAAGTCCCAATTGTATAACGTAATAAAAATGGCTTACTTTTTAATGCAGTATTGATTTGGTTTGTAATAATTGGATTTGTCGTGAAAGAATCCTTCGTGTGTAAAATGGCTCGAATTCTTTCCACTTACTCTTAATCTTGAACTTTTCGATTTTATACCCTTCGTTGAAGATATATTAGTGCCGTGTTCCCATTTAATAACTTTCGTAGCTGAGTCCTGGCAATCAAGTGAACTTTCCTTTTCCTCGATTCTATCCAATTTGCCAACAAGTATTATGTTTATGTTTCTTTCCCAAACTACGTAATGACACGCTAAAGTAAATCACACTCACCCAAAAGTGGCTGTTTCATTATTGCTGTTAGTCAAATTGTGAGGGATCGTTATTGAACCTGAGACGTCTTCTGTGGCATTATTCCGATAATCTTGAAAACCGATACACTTTGTCAAAATGACTTCCGGTTGTTGAATTTCACCTGCATTTGCCACAAATACTCCGCTGATAATTATTAAGGAACACAAGCTCTGAGGTAAAACTTGACAGCGTTTAACCTGCAGCATGATGTCTAGAGAATTCAGGCCAGTTCAAATATAAGAACGGACCATTTGCGTTTATGATAATAATGCAGTTACCATTATGCGCAAACTGTCATGGTCAACTGGGCTGGCTGATAATAAATGGAGTATTTTCTAGTGGCTAGGTATATAACATGGAGATCTATCATCTATCCGCTGAAAAGGCCATATAACGATCTTTTGAAATTTGGGAGAAGTTATAGGACTCCGTATGTGGCCCAACTTCCTGTGGTTATTCCAGCAACTACTTATTTATATTCTTTATCTGCGCTGGTTACACTAGTAGAACCGTGACGATAAATATGCGTAAGAATATGAAATATTTGGAATGACATTGCAACAAGTAAATTATTTGCTAAGGGAAGGGAAGGAAACGGCAAATTGGGAGATTGTGACATATTGAATGTAGATATACGCTAAAGAAAGGCTTAGGAATTAAAGTAGTATCGTAGCAAGGTTTACTTTCCGTACTGCGGTTTGGTGGCTTACCGAAGGTGAAATCCCTAAAAACAAGGAATTTGGCTAGCATAAACNGCTTACCGAAGGTGAAATCCCTAAAAACAAGGAATTTGGCTAGCATAAACAACGGACGGATATGTATGCAACCAAACTAATACAAAATTTTTCCAGCTGTATTTTTCAACTACTACATTGTAATAGTTTCGACTATTTCAGAGTTTTCAAGAATTTTTATTATGCAATAGTGGAATCCTATTGTAAATGCCTGCATTTCCGTAGCGGTTTGTATAGCTAATAGCTTAGCAATAATAAGCATCCTCAACGTCAACAAAGTTAGTTCCGTATCTCTGTACGTGAACATAAAGTACTGAAATGTACGTAGTTGTTTTATGCTTTGCTCCAAGTAAGTCATTTTTTGTTCCTGAAGTATTTACATCCAATTATATTTATAGATGTCCTATTTTTATTTAATGCCTAACGATTAAACTTATGCATTGGCTATTTTTAGATTTTCAATAATGTTCCTAATTAACATGCAGGTTTGTCTTGGAGTTGTCTCTTTCTTTGTTTTGTATGAATGACATCCAGCCTGTTGTAAAAAGCCTTAAGTGCCGCTAGGCAGAGCTGGATACTTGCACTACCAGGCGCACCTTTGTGCTTAAAAGTGCTAGTACCACTGTCTGGTTGTTCCCGTGGATAATTAGCTATTAGTTCATAACTTATGAATAATGTTATCGATAAAAATATTTGTCATAATTTGTACATGTCATTTAAAAATAGTCAGATAAAGATTAGGGATAACTAGGCTCCCTGTATATAATGCATTGTAAATGGAAGGACATGCGATCGCTCAAATGTTCGGTGGATGGCTGGATGAGATTTTTGTTTGATGGATCAGTGCGGTGAAAGGTGCATGTAGTGTGGGGAATTTGTGTTGTCGTACTAACATTATCTTATTGTTTGCGTACTTTGTTTGTGATCTTGCGTTGCGTTGGCAAGAAAATTATGAATACTTGTAAAAATTGTTACTAAGTAGCTATTATGTCATAGGTCATTGTATCATTGTCAGTCAGTCAGTTGTCGTTCTGTTGTCTTCTCCTAAGTATCTAAAAAGTTGTCTGTCATAAGGACAAGAGCACACATAAGAGCTTTTAATTTATTATACCATTTATCCCCCCACATATATTTCTTCCCCTATGTCCATATTCATGAATGTTCTATTTCTAATTCCAGGGATGGGGAAAGATTGACGTC
>JAANSN010001192.1:0-37245 GCA_036850665.1 Dicranocentrus wangi | reverse complement strand
TAATAAACAACGTTGTGAGGTTGTGAATCAAGGTTTTGGTCCTGCGATCCACCCTCTTAAATGAATGAATCATGTATTTACATACATACTGGAAACATATTTATATACAACGCCTTGAACTATGTAATATTTGATACTGACGTCTCAAACTGGAATGACGCAAAGCTTTTATGCTGACTCTCTTGGATATAATTTTTAACTTATTTACCCATCATTTACAATTTGAGATCCAAAGTCGTCAGAACCACCTGAAATATTACAATAGGCCAATTAAACATGCGGAGGTGGCCAAACATGATCATTTCAGAGTTCTCTAAAAGTCCTGCATCCTGTTTCTAGGTATCGAAGACTTCGTGGAGGTGGAGTTCCTCTAATCCTGAGCTTGGCAGCTGGAGATCTTTCTGTGTCACTACTACATATCTTGCCTGCTATATCATCTTTCAGAGAAACATGGATTTTCGGAAACTTAGGTACGTTCTATGCAACCCAATTGAATTCTTCTTTTCTACTATTTTTTTTTAGTTTGGTTGGTGTCTTGGTGTGCGTGTGTGTGTGTAGGGTAGCTCCATTGTTATTTTTGTCCAAGGCCCAAAACTTGGCTAGTAGTCTTTAGTCTCTTGTGGTGTGGCTCATGATAGTCATGATGATCATGATGAAGCCGCCACTCGCCACACGTACACGTCTTCATAAGTATGCGACCCTTGTACCTAATTTACTCAAACGGGATCGATGGTCCGAAGTTATATTTTCTCATTGAGGATATGTTTTAGTTCGTCCTATCTTTTTGCAATCCTATGAGTACGAAACCGGACCATTAATTTATGAGATTGCAAGTCGGAGTTAATTCCTCGTGACACATTATATAACACACTTCCCAGAACTTTGTACTTTGACTCATAGAACCTACGCGAGAGGGGTTGAATTAGGTACTGATCTGATGTGAGAGGGTCCCTTATATCTTTGCAGGTTGTGAGCTATACGCTGCTGCAGTTGGTCTTTGCGGACTTGCTTCTTTACTCACTCTGTCCGTCATTGCTGCAGAGAGATTTAGTGTAATCATGGGAGCTCCTATTAGATGGCTATCGTCAAAAAAGGTAAGTCACATTATTTTTTCCTATGAAGCGACGGTGTGATGGCAGGATAAATATTGTTTAATAGGTAAATTACGTTACAGCGAGTGTTAATCAGAGCATCTTGGCATGATTAAATACATACAACCGAATGCGACACATTAGTGAAGCGCGTCCATGACACAGCGTACGTCAGCGAGGGTTTAACGCTGTTATAAATTATACACTACAACTGGACGATACGGTCTTACTTAGATGAGCATCGAAATTTTATGTTTATGTAACTTTTCCTTGTTTATGTAGGTAGATTATAAAGGTTAAATGTTTGGGCACAAGTATTGTATTGATATATACTAAAATGGGCTAATTCCCTACTAAAACCTTGTGGTATATTAAATTGCAAGCTCGATTTGGGACCGGGTTTTCAAAGCGCTCTATATTTATTTTGAAAAATCTTGAATCGGCTATTTAGCGTCTGCTGACGGTACTTTTGAATACTTCAACATTAACATTACCTTGCTTAGGGCAATAAAAAAGTACCGTGAAAAAAACTGTATTTGTCAATCAAGCAATAATTGTAATCCTTCTAGTTGAATATCGTTTGATAGTTACTATTTTCTTAAACTTTTTCAAATTGCACGAGCAGCATTTCGAAAAACTCGGAGCAAGCTGAAATATATATACATTCTACTGAAACTCGCTGAGCTTGATTTTATGATGAAGATAAGCAAGCAACATAAAAACAGGCAAGAAAACAAGCACTAATTGCATACTCTTTACTTTATTAATAGCTGGTATAGCACTTGAGAAATTAAGATTTTTCAAAATCCTCCTATTCCTCCTACACGCATTGCTTGCGTCTTCATCAAAGATCAAAATAGCAGATATTGAAACTTGTATACAGAAAATGTGTTTACGATACCGGGATTACAGCATATCTCGTAACTGTTTTGTAGTCTCTAAAATATGCTGCAAATAATACAACAAACAACATACCACCCGCTCCACAGGATATAACATGAAATGTGAGATGCTCATCATGCCTCTGTTTCTGCTGTCTACCTATATCAAGTTACTTTCATTAAAAATATCAATGCGTTTTAAACCTGCGTGCACACTTTGGCTTATCAATTTATGTCAGCCGAATTAGCTGATTATTTACGAAATGTCAATGTGACATTGCTCTCTAGATGCGTGCCTTTGAGCTAACAAACCAACACAACTTAACTCCGCTTAGTTATTTTTCCGTCGCATATGTACTATCACAGTACCTCGTTTGACAACAGTTAATCTTTTGAAATGGAAGTGTACGGCGGAAATCAAAATTATTATTGATTGGAATACAACTTACGATTAGTCTAATAGTTTTGCCTTTGTCCACTACGGCCATTGCTCTCCAACACAAATCATAAATGGCAAAATGTTTATAGCAAATTCCGACAAAAATCTGCACAATATAACCAATCAAAACAAATCAAAATTAACCCAGCTATCAATTACCATCACTTTGCAGCAAAAAAAACAACAGAGAAACACACACTGCACTCCTCCTGTGCATCCACATTATCCGTACCCAATTACAACTGAATCGTGAAGAAACTTTCCACTATTATTATTATTATTTCACTTTTATTGAAAAATCCCAACAAAATGATTACGCAAACAGGGCAAATTTGGTGATATGACTTGCATAAAAACTCTTGTTATTATGATAACATGATTATAATAGTCATACATAAAAATGCAATTTTACAGTAACTAGAAGAAGCATAATATATATATATCCTTACTATATGCTATTTTTCTTTAGATTTTCGCAATTCTTTTTTATACACAACAATAAGGTACGACCAATTTGTAAGATTTGGTCTTTAGAAATTACTACTATCATTGTTTAGGTCTCACTTTACAAAAATGCTTGATACACATACCAAAAATACTATATTATTTCACAAACTGGCTCTTCCATCATCATATTACTAAAAATATACGGGTACATGTATAGTCATCTAAAAAAGGAATGTCTATTTTTTACAACTTGTTGCGTCGTGGTATTAAAAAAAAATAACAGCCCGTTTTCGAATGTTCGATGCAGACTTGCAGCAGACCTTATTATTCTGCGTTGACATAACTCAAAAATAATGATATATACATACATGCACAGACTTTGGCATCGTAAAAAATTCTCTTCTTCTCGTCTAGCATGACCATGATAAAAACCTCCTATCATCATCCCTTTTTTTGCACATAAATCTCAGCACAATTATTAAGGTACTCAAGGTTGTCAACAACATGGATGGATGCGTATAGGGTTTTTTTTTGCTCTCATTCTTCTTTCTGCGTAAATAGGAATTGTTATAGGATCCCACAACAGAGCTTCCCCTTTGCAGCTCCCTGCGGTCCTGGAAGACTCGTTTGACCGCTTGCTGCTTTCCCGGAGGACTTGTCCGCCTGCTTTCCCTCCCGAATGATGCGGAGTAAATCGAAAAAGGCTTTGTCCACATTCTCCCGTGTCTTTGCGGATGTCTCAATGTATGGGACAGCCCAAGACTTTGCTTTCCCTTCGGAACCTGATCGTGGCACTTTTCTCCTATCATCCAAGTCAGACTTGTTGCCTAACAGGATGAAGGGAACACGGTCGCTGTTTTTCACCCGAGTGATTTGGTCTCTGCAAAAAATAAATAAATAAATGGATTAGACAGACAGCTTTAGTAAAAAAAATCCAAGAAGTGTTTTTCGTCAACGGAATCAATGAATTTAGAGGGAATGAATGAATGCTAAGCTAAATTGGGCTATTTAGGGGATGGGATGAGTTCACTGGTGGAAAAACAAGGTTGAGCTGATAGTGAAACTGACACTACTGCTCCTTTTAATCAGCACCCTCAGTCAGCCACACATTTTTTTTTGTTGGTGAGATGATACATTGCCATTTAAAGGAGACGGCAAAACGTGTTTTCCCTCCTCATCTCATTATCATACCATACGTGCCCACACACATCGCACATGCCAAGAACATTGTGAGTGAGGCGACACCAAATCATTTTTAAAGGAGACGGCAAAACGTGTTTTCCCTCCTCATCTCATTATCATACCATACGTGCCCACACACATCGCACATGCCAAGAACATTGTGTGCGAGGCGACACCAAATCATCTTGTTACTTTCCCTTTTTTCCTCGTTTTTGTTGAGAATTTCTTCGGATGGTTGAGGGATGCCATATATGTATGAGTTGTTATGAATGGGCCGACCGAGTGTTAAATCTTTGTGTAGAGACAAGCGCTCGTCTCTTCTTGCTTCTTGTTAAGAGCCCATTCAAAAGGATAAACTGGCTCGTAGAATTTCATCTCAGAGAAGAATCTCAGCCAATCTGGGGATAAAATGGCGAGTGAAGAAGGTTCTTTGGGTTTTGCAGAAAAAAAAATTGGATCTCAAAAAAATGCAATTTACTATTTAATCCTTTAGTTCCTACAAGAATAAGATTGGGATTTCATGAATGCTGCTTTTAGGTAGCCCTGTTCGTGCGGTGCGAAAAGGATTGTGAAAATAAATAAGCAAGCACACACATGCCCCAACGAAACGTGCTGGTTTTGGACTATTCTGCTGTTCTGTAAAACGCTATTATATCATGTTCACGAGGGATTTCTCACCTGAGTTCATGACAGCTCTCCAAGCTGCTCTCCTCCGTAATACTGAATACACACAGGAATCCTTCCCCAGAACGAAAATAGTTGTCACGAATTGCTGCATAATCTTCTTGGCCTGCTGTGTCCAGAATGTCAACTTGAATCTCTTCACCGTCAAGGATTACCTACGCCAAGGGAAAAAATATATAATAATATGAAAAGAGAAATGGTTAGTCTAGTTTTTATGTCAAGTCGTGATCCTGAAATCACAATAAATTTTAAACCCTTGCTTGTAGGCTGCGCAGCAGCATTGAATTGCTACCATTAAATGGGTCATTTAAGAAGGTATGCTGCATGCTGTACGGCAATAATTTATCATTCTTCTGGCTACACACACTAATACATTGTACAAGACCACCACTCAAGAGGACTTGGGATTGAACGAAATTTTCTTGGTGGAATTGTTCCTTGCCTCGTTTAATGCTACGCATGTCACCCCTTTTTGTGGTTTATGGTGATCTTAAAAATGTGTATCAGTCTTGGTTTTGGGCTTTGGACTCAAATCTCATTCAGTCTGCCTGCGTGTTTATTATGGAGCTAGCCACCAGCAGCAAGCGACCCATACGTGCAATGGCATATTTATAAGTTTTTGTCTATAGCTTCACCAAACGTTGCTACACCAAACTCGATCATCATCATATCATTGTTCAGTTGAGTAGGTAAATCCACCCAATTGCCTTGTAATATGTACGGTGGTGCGGTGCCTTGCATTGTTATGATGTCATTAAAATGACATGTGTGTCTACAAAAATAAATGACATTGAGAAAATCGGAGGTGAAAGTGATTTACTTTACTTTCAAGATCACCCTCTACTCCTGCTCTCTATTGAATTCAAACAAATAAAATACGCTCACTCACTTGTTCAATGAAATTAAAAAAATAACTAAGAGTGCTCGTGTTAATTAGAGATTGTAGGACCCTTTTTGCCCAACGTAATCAAAATCAGAGTTGTAACATGTCTCCGTCGTAATTACAGTCTTATCGTGTATTTCTTTCATTCAATTAATGTTTATTGTGCACGATCAATGCAGCAGCAGAGGTAGATTGACTGACGTGAAGAGTGCACACTCTGAAGATAAGAAAAAATAAGACATCAAGGACGCGTGTTTGGATTACAATGCTATAGAGTCAGAAGAAAAAGAGAAAAAAGTACGTTGAAGGGAGTGTGTGACTTGGTTGCAATTATCAGTGACAAAGGGATTGCTTTAGATTTATTAATTATCAGTTGACATGTATCAGCGAAAGTAGTGGGTGGTATTGGTAATTTGGCTTACTCGTTACACTCACAGCATTTAATACCCACATTTGTTTAATATCACACAGCCCCGCAAAGTCCGACCCATCTATCAACTCTATTGTTGTTCGGGTGTAAATATGATTTATGCACGGCGTCTTTAAATGCCGATTATTTATCCACATAGTCTTATGTTACGGACGTGACCTTGATCTTTCAAAATAATCGTGCCGATTCACCATAAAATGAAAGTCGAGTTGTAATTAATTCCACAGAAACGGTTTCACCCGAGACTTTTCAAACTATTTTAATATTACAACTCAAATCAAACTCGTAATGTAATAATACCTAGATTGCAATCCCTTTCCAGGAAGTACGAGTCAGATCGATTGAGAAAAGTTTTTCTATTAGTATACGTCATTATACGCGTGATGATGATGAACCATGGAGCAATATCAAAGTTAACTGTAACGGTAAAACTACTTACTTTCTTCCTGTATGAGTCCGCTTTCGTGGGTTCGTAATCCTGGACGAATTCATCATACATGAATTGAAGGGTTAGAGCACTTTTTCCCACACCTCCGGATCCCACCATGATGATCTTATAAAGTGGAGGTTGCTGCTTCGAGTCTGACTGGCCTCTGTTAGCATAGAAAAAACAGGGGAAATGTTATCAATTAATTAGTTTTTTTCCTTTTTTGTGAACTGAAAAGTAGATGTTGTAATTTGTAACGTTGCAAAAGGGCATCATTGCGCGCTGCCCTGTCAAATTAATTCAAGTGTCAAACTCCCATTTGTGAAAGTAATTAATAATATAAATCATCTCTAATTGTGCTGAACAAGAAAGAGAGGGCACGTGACCAAACTGAGCAAGTCTTTAATTGGCTTCCAGTTTTCATCCATTTTTCCGAAACTTTCCAATTAGTGGAGCAATAACAACTTGTTTTATGGAAACCCTTTTTTGACATACTTTTATAGTGTTTAGGTGTTCCTTTCATCCATATTTGTGTATTGCAAAACTGATGATGATGTTGAGGAGGAGGAAGTAAATAGTTTACGATGAATGAAAATGTATCCCGAAAACGAGAACCAGTGTTAGCTGCCTAATGTTAGTCAAAAACTGACTCTGAAGTGGCATGATTGTGGAGAACGTGATTATATCCTGAAACTCCACTCTATTTCCTTTTAGTCAAATGGACTGAGGCTAATGATACGATATGAGCGTTACACGCACAATTTTCATTTCATTAATAGCCAGAGCGATGAGTCTCAAGAATCAGTTCGCATAATATAGCTTTGGCGTGTGTGACTGACTACAAAGGTAATTAATCTGGTACTGAAGTGTCTAAGATGTCAGAAATGGAAAGGATGATATGACATGATGCGCTATTGGACTCAATGTTGAATGACTCACTTTTTCATTCACTCAAAAAACTCAAACAAAACCAACTTGCAACTTTTCACAAACCTAATTAAGATCCATATATATTTTTTCCTAAAAACGAGATAGTTTGCTTAAGCGAGTGAGACCCCCTTGAGCTAGTTCCATTGACAAAGGAAAATGCGACCACAAATGAATACGTTTCCTAATTGTAAGATCAAATGTGGTCGTACGGAATCAGTAAGAGAAAAAATGCAGACAAGACACAAAACCGACCAGTGTCGGTCATTACTGAAGCCCTAAAAACCACCATGGCCTACACAGCCGCGATTATAACGAGCTCAGCACAAAATTTTCATGTTTACCTGCCTGATATATTTTTAATTAAAAAAATATGTATTCAAATGAATAATATGCTTGATGACAATAGGTGGATTATATGTAGATGGGCTATTTTCTTGTCAAAAATTCATATTTCATATTTGAAAATTTCAACTCCATCATCATCCTCCGTATTCGTTCATATATTCATTCCCCTTCAGATCGGAATTCATTCTTCTTTTTTTTCTCAAAGTAAAATATTTTTTCCAAGGTATTATACATGAATGCTGAATAGGCAATTTCAGTAAGAGGATTAACAGAGTACAGTTGGACCGAATCTCTCAGGAATGAATAGCCCGGTTGAGAAGAAAAAAGAATAAGAGAATCTTAAACATACAACGGAGGAAATGATATGATCCCTGCAGCAACGTGCCGAGAATGAATGAATGCATGAGGGTTTTTGGCTTTTGGTAATTTATGAATTTTAAATGCGATATGATTCCCCTATTTTGATGGCACAAATACCTAAGGACCTCATGAGAAAAGAGAAAAAAAGTGCTTTTATATATTGCACCATGCACCACTCACTACGACTACACAAACCTCTAAGGGATTTTTTTGACTTGATGTTACAAAAAAAAATAATTTACATACAAAGTTGCTGTTGGGCATGCATGATGCATGAATTCCATCCAAAACAAGTCGCCGTACGCATATTGTAACGTGCACTACAACATACACAACTTTTGTATCAACTCTCAACAACTCAACAACATGCATGATGACTTTTTTCTTATTCGAAAAGAAAAGCTGAAAGAGAGATGCACTTTTGTAACAATGATCATCATCATCGTCGTCGTAATAATAATAATATGCATGCATTTTAACATCAACAACAGAGAGCTGAGCTCCTCCGATCAACATGTGAGATGGTAAACGAAGATAGTGAAAAGATTTTAATGCCTTTACAGTCAGGAGTCAGGAGGAGCGGAGTCTGTAAGTAACGTGCAGGCAGCACAAGAAGACAGTTGCAGACAAAACGCGACTTGCCTATCTCTCTCTCTTTGAGGCAGTTTCTGATGAAGGCAGTTAAAGTGCCATATGCAAGTAGAAAGCATTTGGGTCACTGGGACAATATGCCTTGTTGCTTCGCCTTTGCGTTTGGTTATATTGTTAATAATTTTTCTTCGTTGCAATTCAACCCAGCAAGCCAGGCTGGGTACGTATGTATGTAGGTAGTCGTCTGTCCGTCCTGCTCTGCACATTTCAATTTTCAGCGCAGAATAAACAATATGAAATGAAAAATGAGTTGGTGTAATGGACGTGGTTGAATGGGATTAATATATATGTGATACAAAACGTAAAAATATTTTTATATGCGTTTTTTTATTATGCTAATATTTTTATAGAGAAATGGATAGCTGCGTGTAGGTATGTAGCCCGTGATGATGATGATGGATTGATGATGAGATTTTAATCTTCATTCAATATTTAATTTCCAATTTGCGCTAATTAGCTTTGTACCAACCACCACTCATGTTTATCATCTTCTTCACGGTGGTGCTATTTGGTGGTGGTGATGCTGTGTGCTCACATTTGAGATTTCAGTGTGTAACAACAGTCAAGGTGCTAAGGTCAGCTAAAAGTGATTATCTCGTAATCCCTACCAGATTACAAAAACAAAATTTTTGCACTCAGGATCAGGTGCAATTAGTGGTAATTCGATGGGGATGGTTTGTTGCAAAATCCACCTCCACTCCATCCGTTAATACAATGGAGAAGGCTGTGAATGGCTTCATACATGAACCATATTATTTATGATGCCATAGAAAGTTAGATATATATATATATTTCTCGCTCGCTTCGATCATCTCAAGTCTCAAGTTACCAAATTACAGTTTAGTGGCTAACGCAATCATCATGATTACACGGACGGAGCAAAATTCCATCCAAAAATGAAAGTAATGTTTAGTTTAGTTACATATGATGATGATGCAATTTGGATGGAGATTCGATAAATTATGTAAATACGCGAAGTATGGTCATCGCATCGCATCGTCGTCGTAAGTCGTAGTAACCCAATAACTGTCCCATATTATTTCAACAACTTTTTTTTGCCAGCCTACTACTATTTATGGCGGTGGTGATAGCCTTCCGGTGGTACTACAACGAGCAGCGTGAATTTATTATGACACGATGCCAGTGGATTTTGGAAGGGTCGCCTCGTGGGAATGCGACGTGTGCAGGCAGAGAGATCTCATTTTCTCTACCGATCGAGCATGAAAACATGATACAATTCAATTAGAGCAGTAATGTGCCTACTAAATTATATGCAAAAAACAAGGGAATGGGGATTGCATCAGGAGTGTATTGCAGAAAATTGATAAAATTGATCGTGAACAGATTAGGTTGACGCATGAAATCTAGCGGATTGTGAAATTCAAAACAGTTCATTAATCGGTACGCCGACAGAAAAAATATTCTGAAACTGTGAGCGTTTTTATGCCGTAGATGGAAAGGATATGTCCAAAGATAATTTTAATCGAAATGAAATGTGTATAGCATGTAGCATACCTCTGTGAGTCACTTCCAGCTGGAACGGTTCTCCCAGTGGAACTTTTCCTCGCCTGCACAAACCTCCTCACTTTGGACCACTGTGAGCTGACAAGATTAGCAGATCGGAGGCTCAGCCGACGCGTCTCCTGAATTATCTGGATTCTCACATCCCGCAAAGTATTTTGCCACGGCATTATGCTGATTGCAAAGTTTGCAATGAAAAAATTTGCAAAAGCTATCTACTATTTTTTTACTGAATCCTTATCCCGTTAGTCGGGGGTGGTGAAACTTGTGTGGTTTTGGACTTTTCAATCAGTTTCAGACTTGCAAATAAGAGTAGCTCGCTTCAAAACTGAGGCAAAAAATATTCACTCCTCAAAACTTGAATCGCTACCGGAACTTGAAAGAACAAATTCGTTGAGCGAATTATAAGAGTAGAAGTTTTTACATTTCCAAGGCACACGCAGGCATGCATTCGATGTCACACTGTGTCACTCAAACTTCCAAATGGCACTAACGGCATGCGGCACGACTCCAACAACTCCCCAACGCTCAAAACGGAAGCAGGTGGTTGATCAGGCACACAAAAGTACTACTTGTTTACAGGTGGAGTCCACTTGTATTTTTCAACCCTTTTTTAGACACACACACGGAAAGTGAGAAAAAGTGTAAAACAGGAGATTACCAGAAGAAAAAGTAAAAATAAAAACAATATCAACGATCAACGTGCACACAACAACTAGATCGCTATTACCCCTTCCTGAATTTTTTGAACCATGTTTCGAACTTAACCATGAGCAAGGAGTAAGTAAACGCAGAAAACCACTTCTTGTAACAACACAACCTTAGAGACTGTTACATCCGTCACGTAGCTAGAAACCCATGTCATACATATTATATACCTGAGCTAGGATGTGTACTCCACTTTTAGCCGCTTCTCACAACGTGAAAAAGCGTACTAAAGGGTTTCACTCGAAAAACTTCACGTCCCTAGTCTCTGCTCTGCCTCCTCAGCTCAGCATCACATCACACACACTTATTCTGTTGCTCTTGAAAAGGACACCGTGACGATAATAGGTTTAGCTGCGACTTTATACTCACTCACTCGTAGAAACTGGGGGAATGATACGTGTGTGTATCTTTGAGAGAGAGAGAGAGAGAGAGAGAGAGAGAGAGGAAGACCCTCAGGTGTTACACTTTCCGTCGTTGTGATGTGGGCTCTTCTGCATATATGCAGATCTACGACTATGGCGAGAAATGATATATGTATCTCTGTGAGCGAGTGCAATTGTACATAAATTCAGTACTCACCCTTCCCAGCCTGTTCGCATAATGACGCACTTGACTTATTGTTGCTGCATTTCATATTACCTATTGTAAGTAAGTAGTCGCTAACTCACTCTCTTTCAAAAATGCAAGCAGCTGTATAATGTGTTAGTAAGTAGGTATAAATGTTTTGGTATTACTCACACACCCGAGACCAGAGACCATTAGCACAAACACACACAGCTTTAATAGAGTTGAGCGTGTGGATGTTAGAAAAAGATAACAAAAAAGTCTAACATGCAGTTGTACAACGACAAACCTGGTGACTCACAATATTTTGCCCTCTGCGATGATGATGATATGATGACGATGATGATGCATCTCTCGGCTAAATTGCCCTGTTGATAATGATAATGAAGTCTGAACAGAATATGAAAACGAATATATCTCACTCTTCTCAGTTTTGCAGTTGGCAGCGTACTTTGCAAAATAGCACGTTTTGTTATATTATTGTTATAGTTAATAGTTAATACTTATATTATGTTCATTTTAACCATGAGTTCAACTCGAGTCGAGTCGACTGACTCTCCTCTGACTCTTTTGTAGCTAATATAACAGACAAAACAGTCAGCAACAATATTTATCACTTAAGACTACTTGAGAAATAATACGGATATGGCCGGTGGCTGTGTGAGGAGTAGTGCTGCGCATACGAAGAGCAGACCAAAAAAAAAACTCTCAAGTCTACTGATAGTAGAATATTATATGATTATTGTAAAAACGTGAGCTTTAGCAAGCTGTAATAATGCAGGGTGTAAAAGAATAACTATAAGTACAAGTAAGACTTTTAGCATTTTTCTCTCAAATAAATTCCAAATAATTGCACCCCAACCCCCAACTCCATTTGTAACTCTTTGCTAATATCAACTAACTATCGAAATTTTTTCTCAACTAATTTTACAAGTTTAGTGCTGTGTTGTACTACCAAAAAAAGGTTTATTTCTTTTGAGAAAATATGTATTTATTTACTCGCTAATTTATCCTTGCAAACTTTTGTGCAATTTTCAAAACTATATTTTTTTTGTAGGCTCAGCCGTTGACTTAAATTACGGCAAAGTAAAGTGCAGTAGATATATAGTCATTCATTAACAAAAGTATTTTGTTTGCTGGCAAGAAGCAAGATATTATCATGCACCTTGTTGTGTACTTGTTACACACAGGCACAGCAAAAAAAATATGAGTCTGAGCTGAGCCCTGTATTATTAGAAACAAGAAACAAACGAGTCCTTCCAATTAAAGTTTCACCCTTTCCTGTTTCGTTCTCTGATATGTGTAGTGAGTTGGCTGGCGGAGGTCTGCCAATAAATGCGTATGAATATGCGTACGTACATATACATACTTTACATTGTTGTAATAACTGCAATAATAATACAATCGAAATACATTCCACTCTTTATGCGCGATGCACGTGTGAAAGAAAATATTATGGTTATGCATATATATATATGTACCCCGACTGTCTAGTACCACTACCCCTTTTCATATAGCTCTCTGCGTAGTGAAACACTTGGCAGCAAACCTATCAGTAGTATTAATACCTACACGACAAAACTCTAGATGCATATATATAGCAGCATAGCAGAGCTGCATGGGGAAAATGGGGACCTAAAGGTAAAAATAATAATACAAAGGTAGGTTAACACCATTAAAATTATGCGGTGCATCCTACAACATACACACATTATTCAGTCATGATGATCATTTTTTTTATATTTCTAGTGATAAGACTGCAATAATAAAAAAGATCGTGATGATGAAGCTGATACTAGGTATATTTTTTTCCACGCTGCATTACATACGCTGCACGTAACAACCGTGTCTAAAAGGGCAACAGGAGCGATAGAGAGAGAGAGAGAGAGGTGGTATGGTAGAGTAGGGGACGTCGAGCAACTGTTTCCACGCTCTCTGAGGTAAACGTGTACGTTACGTACGTATACGTACACCTTTTTCAAAGTCCTCCTCCTACTCCTACTCCGCCACCGCACCACAGTGGCGGTTAAAAGTTTTACCATGCAATTTAACGGGAAGAACACTTTGAAATTCCCAGCCTTTGCTAAATTGCACAACGGAAAATAGAATCAGGTTTTGCGTCAGACGCATGAAAAAATGTACGATATCCAAGGGTTTTAATGTCCTCTAATGACACAACAATGTGTAATGATCATGACGATGTTGATATGATGGCGATGATGGCAGAAGAAGAAAAAGTTTGAGACAATGTTCTGAAATGAATATATATCGCAGCGCAGCAGCGACATTTTCATTTTATTAGTTAGGCCATGATGGGGAATGGGGGTGGAATTAGTGTACGCTGTACGCAAGCTATATATTATTAGTCCACATCCCTGCAGAGATGTGAAATGACTCTGGGCAAATTAAATTTTTGTGGCCGGGAGAGAGAAAAAAAATGAAAAAAGTGTAGCGTAACGGATATATGAAAAGTTAGTGAGCCAGCGCAGCAGCGCAGCAGCGTCCAAAAACTAATAACTTCGTGATGCTATAACTCTTCCAAAAAATGCATCCAAAGGGTTTTTATACTGACTACTTATCAACCAAGTTTCATGTTGTTCAGCTGCAGACCAATTTTGCGCTTCGCTCATGGTCACTTCAACAAAAGGGCTGAACTATCATGCTGTGAGATGGGAGCTATTGATTGCAGTTACTTTTTTTTTATTTCTATTCGCTTTTATTATTGCCGGTCTATGTGGGAAATTGGTAGTGGTTTCTGCGCGTCACACAGCTCGCTCGCACAGCCGCCAATTGTGTTGGCTGACAAAAGGAAGGTGTACTTTTTTTTTAGTTGATGAACACCTTTCAAATTATATTATAGACCTATTTCATCATCATCATCATCATCATGATCGGAGCAGTGAATCACATCCCCGTTATCAGAGAGAAAAACAGGATTACTACACCTCATAGAAATGTTTTACGCATTTTTTCTATACGATTTCAGCAGAAGATAGTTTCAATGCAATGCACCTCAACTTCATTTCCTATTCATCACTTCCGACCAAGTTGAGCTTACGAGATAGACTGCCGCTGTATTATGATGGTTATAAATATACTTTTAGTATGAAATAAACAATTGTTCTCAACAAGATTACATCAAAAGTTTGGGAATTGATGGGGCGGTAACATGCGGTATATGAATGTCTTGGTGGAGGTTTAGCTGTGATTTCCGCTTTTTGTAGTAAAAACAAGTGAAGAGAGAAAAGTGTTAGTCGCAACTTGATTGTTGTTTTCCTCCCATTTGAGAGTAAATGTGCATTTAAAATTCGGAAGACGCTCATTAGCCATTAGTTCTTGATTTTTTTGTCTTCCATTTTTCTCCTGTTGCAAAACCGTGCAGACTAGAACATCAAGAGTCAAAAATTGCTCGTCCGTGCTACCTGCTCATTATTAGCTCATCTTCACAAAAATAATTTAGACTCGGACTCACACACGACGGCTTCCTGTTCATGACCCATAATAATACGAGTACAAGTGTGCAAAATGGTAGGTAGGAAGCTTCCACTTAATTTTCTTCTTTGCTGCTTCACTTACAATTATTATTCTTGCAGGAGCTGCAGCAGCAAGGTTAGGGTTGTAGTTATGTTGATGTTACATCACCACCACTCACCACCGTTTTGGATTATATATACCTACTATATTATACATTAGCTCTTGTGTAATAGTAACAATAATAATTTTAGAGAGAAATGCCGTTTTTCGAGTTTTCCCATCCGAATCCGGAATTACGAGCTGTGAATTCCCTTGTGTTTGTGGCTTACTACTACTACTCTTTGTTTATATATTGTAGGCTAACGGGACTGCCCTTTTTTCAGAAAGGTGGAAAAAATTGAGATAGTCGAAGAGTATGAAGGAGAGGAGGGAATCCATGGCAAGTGTATTATTGACTCTACCTTTTTGTGGGATTTTTTTTTCTAGTGAATTTTAGATAAGAAAAAAGTGGCTATCCACCGATTACGTAGTAGTTCATTCATGATGGATAACAGACCATTCACGTACGAAACGAATATGCATGGCACAATATGGTGGTGGTATGGTGGTGTAGAAAACCTGGCTTGTTGGTTTGTGGCAAAAATTATGTAGGTAAAAGTAGTCCACTGATTACAAATTATTACAAATGGATTGCTGCTTTTTTATTTTCAAGCTAGTCTAGTTCGCATATTAGTGGATAATATTATGTAGCTTGACGGGGATTTTCTTGAGTAGTCTGTTGAGTGTGAATTAGTACCACAATTGCAAGATGCAAGCGTGATGTTGAATGTCTTTTAAGATCCATTATTCGGAGGAGTATGAAAAAGTGTTGAAAAATGAATGGAGTCTGAAAGGATGATTAGAAGGAGCTTTTCCATAAGGATTTAGGCAGGATTATGGAGCTTGGCGAGTTCCTGTGATGACGGACCGAATACAAATTTTAGTTAAGTTTCCAAATTCTTATCACGAAGGTTTTATAGCCTGTTTTTGGAATAATACCTACATGCAACGACACAAACTGCTTCCAGCTAAGTATAAACAACATTTGTATTCTTGAAGGTGAAATTCAAATAATATTCTGCACTGACTGAATTTCAATTGCCAACTTTCGTCACGTGCTTTTCGATTTTACCGAGTCTCCTTTTTACAAATCGCTTTCCAAGGCCAACAACGCATTCAAATGGCTTTACCTGGAATAGTTAAAACGAAGAAGTATTCATCCTCCAGCCATTCATTCATTCAATTCCAAAGGTCACTTTTTAAAAGGTGTGAAAATAGTGATTGGTTGCAAAGAAAATATTTTTATAGACACGTGATGAATAAACTACTTTCCTCGAAACGAAACGGACTTACGCCTTGCTTGTACGTCTGTTCTAAATAATCCCGTTCGACCTCTCCGCACGTGCCTATTCAGGTTGGTGAATGGATTTCCAAAGAAGACAGATGAGGTATCGAGCTGTACTGCCTGTGGCAATTTCCCCTGGAATATGGAAGAACAACCTCTGCAGGGCTTCTTTCTAGGAAATGAAATGCTATGCTCTTGCTACATTCTAAGAGCTCATCTCCCATGAAATTTTCTTGTCAGAGGGGATGAGCACAGCTAAATAGCCTGTTCCGGTCCACTATCACGTAGTAATGCTGTGAAAAAAGGGATTATAACAGAACGGATTTAATTCCTAGGAAGTCATCTAGTCTATATCATAAGAAGGTGTAGTAGACTGCCTGGTGTCATCATCTCATCATCGTCGTTTTGTTGGGTTTTTAAGGATTTTTAAGTTTGCCAACTCATCTTTCCCTTCTTGAGTGAGTGCGCACGGTGCGTTAAGGCAGAAAATCCGAATGTAGTTCAAGCCTGTCACAGGATTTCACCTGAATCTTCAGCCATGTCATCATCATCATCCATCCATCCATGCATTATTGTAAAACAACGTAACAAACACAGTTTTGAAAGGCGACACCTGATATTGATGAATGTGAGGTAAAAGGTGGAATGAGTAGGAATCCGTACAACATATATCCGAAACGCAATAGGTCGCTCGTTCACAAGCCGTGTAACTAGTCCGGATTGGATATTGTTAGTATGATTCACCTTTGTGCGCCGTATATTTTAGCGGAATTAAACAGTTCTCGAGACGTTTCAACATTCTAGGCAACCTAATCAACGTCTGTTTCTCGGAGACCACAGACGCAGAAATGTCTCACGTCTCACGCATAGACGACGCGACGTCACGTTCCCGTCATTCAACGAAAAATACATAATAAAAGCCATTCCTACCATTTTTTTTGAATTCATCATCCATCAGAGAAAAAAAGCACAATTATTTACAGCACAATTGTAAATTTTTCATGATGACTAAAGTAGCACTTTTGGAATAAACAAACTAGGTGGTAGAACGAGCCGAGCCTTGCCCAATTTAAAAAAAAAAGTGGATTGCAAAACCACACACACATGTCTTTTTTCAGCAACAAGACATTTTCAGCAAGGCATATAGGCAGGCATAGACTAACAATCCAACAATGACAGTAGATGCACAGAGCTCCTCCTCGCCCGCCTGCTTGTTTTGTGGTCTTTGTGGGGCTCAACCTAGTAATTTGTTTACTGTGGCTTTTGGGTAACCAAAGAAAGCTGATGGCATCGTCATCGTCACGTTTAGCAGGCAGTCAGTCACTCACTCAGTGCTCCTCCGTGTGTGCTGCTGCTGCTGCATGTACCCCGTTTTCGGGTTATTGTTACAAAATAAATGGATTCCTAATCATGAGGTTTTTTGTGAGCCATGTTTACAAACCAGAAAGTCAGTGGCTGTCTGTATAATAATAATCGCAATTTTTTTATTGTGTTGGTATTTCATTTCAAGGTGGAAAAAATACTTTTCATACAGATTTTGGCACAGTGGCAGTTTTAACTAGGTGGGTCAATGCTCGATGTCCATTTTTTATTCCCTTTGTAAGCATGATATATCATGATGATGATGATGAGTGTCTGCGGTGGGTCATGAATTTCATTCGGCGGATTCCCTACCGAGTGGAATAACCTTGCTACTTGAAACACTGGATGAATGAGAACACTCTCTGCTCCATGGAGGTACTCCTGAATGTATCGCTGAATCGGAACAAGGATCCCTGTTTTTGCGGTTTTTTGCCGTGGAACCGTGCTGTTTCCTTGTCCTAGTCGTGACTGGCTTATTTGCCTGATTGATTTGGTTGAAATATTGCCAAAAAACGAAAGAGTTTTACATAATTCCGTGTGACGGAACCAGTGCTGCTGATGATTGCAATTTTTCTCCAGCCAGACAGCTTAAGTGTTCGGGTGCATGGACGACTTGGCATGGTTGCTCAGCTGAAAAATGTATCCACGAATATTGCTTTCCTACACGCTAAATCCGATTTTCAGCTTGTGGCAAGTTCTGTTTCTGTTTCTGTCTTGTTTCTGAAAGTGGGGAGGGGTGGTGGTGGGTAGGTATTTACCTACGCTACTACAACTTCATCATGCAATTCCAAGTTACTAAAGTTGATTCTGGCTGAGTGAGAAGGAGAAGTTATGCCAGCAAATTATTATCTTTGGTTGAGACCTTGTCTCACTCAGAATAGTTTATTAATCACGGATGGCTGCATAAGACAATGTCAGAGTGTCAGCGTTAGCCTCTGTTTAGGATTCTGCTTCGCTGGCAAAATTGTTACGTCAAAACTCCCAATCTTATATACCACCTCTCTAATCTTATCATCATTGCTGCTCAAACCTATGTGACCGTACTGCCGGTGGAAGTGTTACCTATAAGACAATGTCAGAGTGTCAGCGTTAGCCTCTGTTTAGGATTCTGCTTCGCTGGCAAAATTGTTACGTCAAAACTCCCAATCTTATATACCACCTCTCTAATCTTATCATTGCTGCTCAAACCTATGTGACCGTACTGCCGGTGGAAGTGTTACCTTGTAGTTCTTGTAGGACCCCTCGAATCAAAACTGGCTCACCGTGTCACGCGTAATTTTTATTTCAAGATGACTGCGTAGTATGCAAAAAAAATCTCATCGTTTCTCATCAAAACCCTGATAAAGGGCACGGGCACGTGGTGGTGGTGCTCCTGTTTCGATATGATTAATTTGGAAGAAGAGGGGAAAAGGAAACGAATTCTTGTCAACTCATTTCCTCCCGCCGGCACACTTAGATATTGTAATTGTGTAGGGTAGTGTACTCAACTCAAGTTAGTTAGTACCTAGAGGCAATTTAAAAGTGGTGCTGACTCGTCATTTATCGCGAAGCACTACAACATGTCTCCTCTCATCCTCTCTCAATCTCAAACTCACGAGTCATCCCTAATTCTCTCCCCGATTGTCTATAGACTTGTGCATAATTGCCGTGATTTCTCTCTTGAACCTCATCCCCATCTTCAACCATAAAATCCAAGAAAGCTAAAGGAATTCGCAGAGTAGGGCTCCTCTTCTTAAGTACACATCATCCACCGTCTTTCCACTTTCCATACAAAAATCTAGAGAGCAACACAACTGCTGATGATGGTGTTACATAGAAAGGAGAAGAGAGGAATTTTCATATTTTTATATATTCCCTTTTCAGCGGAAACATAACTCTAGCATATCTCCTCCGTTCGAATGCAATCAGCCCATTCTCTATCGTGTTTGTAATTCACTCATTCAGATTGCAAGGTAAAGTGGAACGAGCGACGAAGCCAACAATCCTCTAAAAAAAATTTCTCATGCTTCCCTGCCTCGTTTTTTTTCAAGATGATGATGAACACATGTGTGCACAATCAATGCCTGCACTTTTGGTATAAAAAAGGTACAAAGACATTATGTAGAAATAGAAATGGCGAACGAATACCTTATTTTTACACAGTCATTATTATTTGTTCGCAAGTTGGTTAGTGAAAAACTCACAGTTAGCCACACCAAGGGATTTTTTAGCAGATTTCACATGTTTAGCTGCGCATCAGTAACGTAAATAACAATTAATTATGGCATTTTTCCTTTTAATTATATGATGACGGCTCAATGTCAGAGCGCGTTATGAAACGCGCTAGTATAACACATGGTTTATACTTTATACTATACTCGCTGCTACACAAAATTGGCAAAATGAGAAAGAGTTGCTCTATTTTCTAAAGCAAAAATTAAGAGCCAATCAGACCGGAAAATATGATGAACATGGTTGGCCTGTGTAAAATGTAATTTTGTATTTATATTTTCAAAGGAAAAAAACACGCTTGTAACAAATAGGGCCACGCATAAATGCCTATACATAATAATAAAACGTTTTAAAAACTACAACAACCTCACCCAACAAGAGACTTTTACCCTTGATGCCACACGGCTTTCATTTTTTTTCTTCTTCGTCTCTCATTTTCTTTTTTCTTCTTCTTATCTACTTTCAGGCCTGTCTACTCATATGGGTGCTGAGCTTTGTCCTTGTGTTCCCTCCATTTGTGGGATGGAGTAAATACGTGAGGGAGGGAATGGGGACGAGTTGCAGCTGGGACTATGTGAGCCGGGATTACCGAAATCGAGTTTACTACATATTCCTCCTAACGTTCGGCTTCTTCGTCCCGGTATCCATCATTGTCGTGTCGTACCTGGGAATCCTTCAAGTCGTATGTAAACAATCTTACCGAATGAGTGGTCTCTCGAGAAGCGGTGGAATCAGCAAAAAGAGTGCGAACAGAAGCGAATTGAAAACAGCTCAGGTTTGCTTGCCCCTTCTCTTAAACAGCTCAGGTTTGCTTGCCTCTCCACTCCTCTCTTCTCTCCTCCTTAATATCCATACCCTCCAGAAACACTTTTTTTTCGCCTCTCGCCTCCATTAGTTACTTTTTTGCCAAGGCTTTATTCGTCGTGCGTTTTCCCCAGTAATAAATCTACTGCTCGCTATACATCTCCTCATGTTTATTATATAAGTTATAAACTCCCTGCCCTGATGCTCTCATAAATCTTGTCACAAGTTTTCTTTCTATTTTTTATATGGGTTTTTTTTTTGCTCAAAACACACTCTCGCTCATCCCATCTCAATGCCCTTCACCGAGTTCTCCTTGTTTTCTGACTTCCGCTCTCCTCATTTTAAGGACTTTGTGTTCAAAATCCAATTCCATTTCGGGCTCAGCTATACAGACTACTACTACTACACCTCGCCCTGAATTGAATGTGGTCTTCCTTCTCACTAGCCATCATCAAAGTGAAATTCTAGTCGTCGGAACTAGCATTTTTTTTATTCTTCTTCTTCTTCTCTTCCACTTTCAACTTCAACATTGTTCAAACATATCAATTTATGCCAAAAGTAAGCCACATGATCACGACGAACTACTACTGCGAATGCGGTGGTGGTGAGTGAGTGGTGATATGATCTACAAAACGCGAGCACTTTGCAATTTATGTATATTACAATCTTTTTGTTGTTATTCTCGTATTTTTTTTCTAACATGTCTTTTGTGTTTCCCTGCTGTCAGTCAAGTGCAAAGTAAAACTGTGCTCGTTAGTTATAGGCATAGAGCACTGAGCAGGCAGAGGCAGTTTAGATGCGTCTTCAACTTTAGCTTTGCTTGTGAGAAACACATGGAAGGAGAGTTGATATCAGGTAGAAAGCGCTTTTATCTTGATCACTTCCTCCCTTATTCACGTTTGTTGCTTGCTGCCTTTGTGTTTACATTCCCGTAGCTTCTGGTCTTCTCCTTGTACCATTGTCTCTCATTCCACTCCTAACGAAGTGGGTACAATGCAATGGTGGTGGTTGTCTATTGCAAAATCTGGATGCGCATGATGATATGAGGAGGAGGACAGGATCACAACAACAAAACAACATGAGCTCATGTTTCTCATTTTTCACAGAATATGAGATTCTTTGAAAAGTGAGAGAAATGTCAAAGAGGATATTGTTATAAATGACATTGGAATGTGAAGGAGCAGTCGAAACAAAAGTTTGTACCTGCATGAGTGTGAGATGACAGTGAAACCACAAGAATGGTTGGTTTTCATAATTATCATCTTTCCCAGGTTGAATAGACACATCTCTCTTATTACAATTAGTTTCCTTTGACATTAGCACACGAGTGGTGGTTCGTGGTGGTTTCACCTGGGATAAAATTATGGAGTGTAGTGTGTTCCGAAAACGTGCACTCCTCGTCGCCGCAGTTGTTGCAATGGACAAGGTCACAGCAATTAGTTCGGGTGGAATGACAATGTCAATGAGCAAAAGTATGAATAAAACGGGCTAATGTGGGTTGATGTGAGTTCCTAGATCTCTTCCCATCCCTTCGTATGGAGCTCCACACTGCCAAACTTTTCTCTCTAGCATGTGAACTGCGAGACGGGATTTACTGGAAGGATGCCATTATCCGTGTAGAGATTTGAATACCTATAGAATAAAGAATATAGGATTTCCTGGAAGTGCAGAATGTGGAACTCGCTAGAGAGATTAAATGAAAGGGAAACTGGGAAACGATACGTGTTTCGTGTGGATTGACATAAGAATGGTGGAGAGCTTACGTGTAATTTAATAGGAGTTGAAGAGGATTTGTCAACTTTAAGCTAGTAATCCTTTAGCATAGCTGAATGAATGAGTGAGGGGATTTTTATGAAAAGAAAGGGAAACGGAAGGTGGAGTCAAGCAGGAATTTGAATTGTATAGAAAGTCTCAGTCAGATTGTGCACTACCTGGAATGAGAATTGAATAGGTGGTTGAATAACAAAAGAGAGGAAGCTCCTGGTGGGATGCATTCAGATCAGATGTTACTTTTCATTCAACAGACTGCATACTTAAGTGTATCGACGACGGTTGAAAGCCGGTTTAGCTTGAGAGGAAGGATGCAGAATATCTTGTGCTACGAGTGGAGATGCTTTTATCCTTTTTTAAACATTAAAAGGGACTCAATTTGCACTTTTGAAATGCACCAGTTCAGCAAAGTGCTGTTAGAACGCGCAGGTTACTATTGTCCATATTGCAAATTTTCTTGAGCTGGAACACCAAAGCGAACATTTGAATGTGCTCAAAATCCGCCCTCTGCTGTTCCAGACAATTTATTTTTACGACGACTAGCTAAACATAAAGCCCTAAACTTACCTCTTACCTGCTATGGTAGTTTTATCCAAAACGGAAACTGTAATTAAGGAAATCCGATCCGTTTTCAGACGACTTCAGAAGAGTTGGCCTTTCGTTAGTTCATTTACATGATGCTAAAGTGGAGGAGGAAGCTGTTAACATTTGTAATTGGCAAGACGCTCTCAAATCTATCGACATCGCATCGGCAAGGAAATTAGTCGCTAGAAAGAAAGGCTACTCCACATTTCGTATTCATTATAGCTACTAAATTGGACTACAAAATGTGCTATCATGTTCTCGATAATGTTGTCGGAGTGGATATCAGAGCGATGAGAGGATTATCTACACGAAAGTATTACAATCGTAAAACTGAAATTGCTTTGGGATTTTTGTTATAGCTCTATCGTTATTACCTGAATACCTGATGTACTTTGGATGCTGCGAGTTACAACTGCAGTTACTTAAGTAAAACCCCTGACGGTGTGCAGATTCAGCTTGTGTCATTTTGCAAAGATTTACTAATTCCGTGATGTGATTCAGTGTTGTATCCTGCATGAATCCTAATTAGGCTTTGATGAGGCTTTTTTCTTAGGTATATTGCATGCGGACAAATGTTTTACAACTTTTTAAAACTAGATATTTCTAAACATTACTCACAAGATATGTAGATTCGTTTTGTTTTACATATTCTTTAACAATGTCAAGCCAAAGTCACCGTGTACATGTGACTGTGCTTTGCATTCGTAATGAATGCGTCATGCATGCATAACTTAACTTTTATTTTATGTAATTAACAAAAAAAGGCTCCTGAGGTTTGCACACACATTCCTTCCGCAAACTTACGTCAGGATGTTTTCCTCCCGTTGTTGAATAACAGGTGGTCCTCTCCATCATAATCTGCTTTTTGATTTCCTGGACCCCATACGCCGTGGTGAGCATGATAGGCCAGTTTGGAGATTCCTCGACTCTCTCCCCACTCGCCACAGCGCTTCCGGCCGTATTTGCCAAATCCTCGGTGGTCTACAATCCCCTGGTGTACGGGTTATCTCATCCCCTCTTTCGCACTGCATTCGCCTCCCTCAAGGCTCAGTATCTGGGAAAGAGGAATGCAAGTGGAAGCGGAATTAACGGCGGAATCCATTCTCGCGAGCTCCGGCAACCCCGCTTGCGAAATCATGGCAAACTCCCACCTGCTCGGTCTAAAAAGGCGCTGGTTGTAACGGCAAGGGGGACAGGTGCGCAACATGCCACGATTGACCACCACCACCGGTTCTACTTGGATGGCCAGAAAATGCTGAACGGGCTCCGGGGAAAGAAGAAGCTGGGAAATGGGGCTGGTCATTCTGGGAGTATGGGAGAGGAGGGCTCAAGGACGCAGGGGTCTACAGAGGTCGGGCTAACAATTTCCCCAACTCCGACGACCACACCGTGCAGCTCGTTCAGGACAAAGCAGAACATGATGTATATGAAAAAGGGGGTCTGGGTGTTTAAAAAGAGGGCGAGTCGGAATCCTTCATACGGGTCGGAGTTTACGGGCAGAACGGTTCTACCATTCAACGAGAGCTCAGGTTCACCACCTATTACTTACTAATTAGTCGAATTAACGTTTCTACTAGATAGTTTTGTACTTTATAACTATATTTACTACTGTACACATATTTTTTACTTTCGGGATAACTCGTTCCGTTGTTGAGCGGCGACTTTTAATGAATCTTTTAATGACTTCCGCTCCAGCAGTTTGGTTTGAGGTGAGGGAGTAATAGGTTTTGTTTTGTTGGAATGTTTCATCAAAAAGCTTTTCAGTATTACAGAAGTCCTTGGGGTATTATGTATTATCCCACATTCCAAACATTCCCATATCTCGTCCGTCATCCACATATTTCACTCCAGACTGCAGCCATGCAGTCGCCTTTGAGTGAATTTATGAGTCCTAGCTAAGCTAACCTAGCGCACAAAGCTTTAATAATTTTGTGCAATATCTGCACAATGTGCATTGCGTCAAGAGACAAAGTGCAGCATTGGCATAGCTCACGCTCACAGCTAACCAAAAACATGTGCAAAATCTAAATTGCAAATATTTCGCAAAATGTAATAATTAAGCAAGTCACATTGTCGTATACCCACAATAGCCACATAGCAGCACACCACTGAATTTCCCAGTCGGCCATAAATAATACGATTCGAAATAACTGCTGTATGTATGTATCGTAGGTGCGGATGTTGCGGAGGATTTGGAAAACAGCACTTTTCGCTGCAATGATGACTCCGACCTCAGCTCAGCTCTGAAAAGTGGGGGTGGACGGCAGCTAAAAAATTCATACACCTTCTTCCTCTGCGAGTATCGAAAGAAGAGACAAGAGGCAATCCGGCAGAAATTCTTTCAAAGTGAGAACTGTCTTAATGATTTATTTAGAGGAAGTGGAACAGGCTCCTCCACCACCAAACTACTACCATCCCAAGAAGCCGTCGTCCTTGGGAATGAAGATACCAGGAAAACTTTTATCGAGCCTCCTGATTCTTTCAAAGTTGACGACGATCAAACGAGGGAAAACTTCTTGGATCATCATGATGATGGGATGAGGGAAAAGGAAGTTGAAAGCGAAGGGAATTTGGCTCTGCTATCACGTCCATCACGTGCCACTGTTCTCACATCTGGTTCTCACGGCGTGTCTCCCCACTTGGACGTTTTGGTCGAGAATGTGCCATCATCTGGAACAGGAGCCTACTTAGGAAGCAATTTTGATGGAATAACGCCTAACGCGGAGGAATTCTGTTCTGCTATCAGTTCGCCTCTGGATTTCAAGGCAGAGGCGGAGATGACAGGAAGAGAAGGAACAACGGGCCCGGTAAACAAGTGTAGTAACGGCTCTATTCCCAGCTCTATTTCCTTGAGAAAGGGACTCTCATCTCAGTGCAAGCAAGGGCTGAGGAAAATATTGCGAAAGAATTTCGCCAAGAGTATCTCATATACGGGGGATATGAAGGCACTTTCCGGGCCAGCAAATAAGAGCATTAGCAGCAGGAATCGGAGAAAAAGTGGTAATTTTCTTCGGGAGGTTAGACAGTCTGTGAGTTTGACTGGATTGAGAGCGTCTGCTGCTGGTATAGAGCCAGCCACCTATAATAGCGGTGGTGCTGGTGATAGTGGCAGGTGTAACGCCTCACCTTGCACATCCGACTGGGATGGGTATTTCATGAGTCAACAAAAGGAATCGCCAAGTGATAAGGTGAGCGAGCGAGCGAACGGAATCCTTTTCATCCTCTATTTAAAATTTATGCCTGCAAAATATTTTATGAATGGTAACATGTTTTGGTTTTCACTTCACCCTCACTACTGCATAAAACTGACAGGATGGTGATACCGATTCCTTGTGCGATGGTGAGTAGTTGTTCGATTTTTCTTTTTTTAAAGATAGATGAAAGCATTTTTTCACCGTTGCTGTTTCATTCAATAAAAAGGTTGAGGTTTTCAAATGCAATGCCATTGGGAAGGGAAAAGTTGGACTGGGAAAATAGATGGAAAGATTCCAAATAATGCCGATGCATTTTTTCCGCTCAAGTGAACTGCATTTGGCATTCACACGCCATATTTCCTTGTCAAATACTATCAGCCTTTTTTAATGCTCTGTTTCACTTTTTCAGAGTCCTGCTATGTATCTTGTAACAGCGAGCTTTGGCCAGAGGAACTGCTCCAACGGGAGACTGACAGCCTGCTTCGGTTCCAACAAGAAGAAGACGTGGCGTAAAAAAAAACCTGTGAAAACTAGATCGTGGTCACCATCACCAGCAGTCGAATGTTGTTGGTTGGTAGTGATTTATATATAATAGGAAACCGGAGGAGTCTACTGAGGTATTTTTCATCACCCATTGGGTATTATTATTATTTCATCTGCATACGGTAGAATACCTCATGACATCAAGAATGTCGAGACCGAGTCGAGCAGTGAGAAATCAATAAAAGATTCCAGGTTTGAAAGAAGCATTCACTTCATAGGACGATTGAATAAGAAAGGAAGGAGGTATTCCAGTTAAATATCATCATGACAAGCGAGCGTCGAGTGTATTGACCGCCTACAACGTATTTGACGTATTTTCAATTCCCGGATTGCTGGTGTGGTTTCGTTTCGGAGCTTTGATCAAATACTTTTGAGAATCCGTAACAAGATATACAAATGTGTAATACTCATTGGCACACATAGAATACAAAAGAACCTAATATACGGATTGTTGTTACTGTTATTGTTAGCATATATAGGCTATAAGGATTCAGGTAAATTACCTGGTTCCAGGTAATGTAAAAATCTCGTATAGGTCACGTGTGCGTACCTAGGTGTAATGTGTGCCGAAATTGTATCTCGTATTATTGCATCAAATATACCTAGTTCACAAGAGCTTATAAAATATTAAATCGAAAAAACTAGGTTAGTTGAATTGAGACGGACGGACAGAAAGAATTGTAAGCAAACTCGTACGGAGAGATGTGGGACAAGGCCTGAGTGTATAGTAATCCGTCAGTTGCGTAGTTAGTTTCTGGAGATTTTGAAACGATATATTGTATCTAAAGAGGAGAAAAAACTCCAACTTGTATAGTAAGAAAGGATACACTATTCCAATGAATGCGTCTCTAAAAGTGACAAAAATACTTGTAAAGATTCAAGATTTTACAAGATTCCGAATGTCGTTTCATCAGAGCTTTCCTCCGAAGGAGGAGAACCCATAATATTTCAATCTATAAAAGATTAAATAAAGGTTTCGATTGGACTTTTACTAGCTGGAAGATTTTTACGGCTAACTACAGGGATTAAATCTATATGGAACAATGTAGTATTCTAGCAAAGATCTGTAGCAATATTAACATCCGAGTAGACTAAAGTGAAGTGTGTTGAGAGTTGAATTGAACTAGTCTACTTCAATTTTTCCCAGTAATATTATTCAGATTCTCGTTAGCTCGTAACTTTTAGAATATATAACATACAGAGCTCGTGTATGGCAAGTACACGAGCTAACTGGTCAACCGGCAAATGATCTTTTGAATGAAACTGTATATTTTGTTCTAAAGTATTTCAGAGATTGTATAAAACTAGAGCTGTACTGTAAAATAACCCGTATGCGTATGTCAAAATCATGCATGTCGCTTTCACTTTTACTGACAGCCCGGTACGAAATGAATGCATGGGTTTCTTTTGCATTATTTACCTAAGTTTCGTTTTATGCAAGAAAGCATATAGTTGTGCAGACAGAGTTTATGAAAATGGCGTATTTTGAAGGTTACACAGCAGAGACTCATAAAATATCAAAAATGCAATTTGGAAATATGAGCTCACTCAAATTGAATTGAAAATAGTCTTGTTAAATGGGGATGGCAGTCATACTCAGTGCATCTGTACGATTGCAGCTGGCATTTTACTGAAAATTGTCCTTTGACCTTGCATACTTCATAATAATTTATGGCAATGAAGATATCAGTATGCATGGCATGGGCTCATATGTCTCGCTAATGTATTATTTCATTGATGAATAGCGCACGTTGCATCGTGCAATGGCATGTCGCGGTTAACCACGGTGAATGTAGGATAGGGAATGGAGGACTTCCGTTTTTTATGAGACGGAAATAATAAGTACGAAATATTATGGCAGTCTTGAGTCTGCGTTTTTACTATTAGATATACTACCCTCTTGAATGCAATGGACTGGACTGACGGAGGAATAGGGTCGCTCTAACCGTAATCTTAGCAGAGCAGGAGTCGCTGGAACGGAAGAAAAGCGGGGCGATTTAGTATTTTTTTTAAATTGAAGTAGTTTGCATGCGAAGTAAGAGAATGACTTTCCAATTGTACCTGGCAGCAAGAGCTCTAGCGATAATAGTGAACGTAAAATATGCGAATATGAGTAACTAGAGTGCCAAAAATGGACAAAATTACCTACCGTAATACCTGACACAGTTATAGATTTCTAAAATGTTGTCTTATGTTATGAAGGTTTAAAAATAGCGTAGAATGTAGAATATAAAAAGTCAAACCTGAATGGTAAAGGGTTCATGTGTTGCTTGATACTGGATACAGTTGAGTGCAATTTGGTTGTCTTGCAGGGCATGGTTAACATGAACATGGTGCTACTCAAGTTTCTTTGAGTATTTAGCAAATGGAAGAAACGAGCGTTCTTTAACTCTGTCTTCATTCACCTCAGAAAGCACTAGTGTAATTGTGTAATGCTGCTGGTAATGCAGATTGCGTTTTGTCGTACTGTACCTACTCGTATGCCTATCCAGCAACACCGTATGTATTTATAATTTATTTAGATTAAATTGAAAGAAATGAGAAATGAAATTGAGAATTAAAGAGTGTGGAAAAATAAATTATAAAAACTTCCTAAAATTTGACTACTTGCTCTACCATTATTTCCTAATTTAGGTGACGGTTTCAATTCATGGCGACCTTCTGTATGGCGTCTGTCTGTAATAAAGGAGAATATTTAAACTGGTGCTCGCCTTCCTCCCATAATATATAGCCCCATAAAACTGCATAACAAAAACAAACAAATTTAATCCTGTTGACTAACTAAACCATATTATAGTCAACTTAATGCCATGTTCTATGTTCCGCTTTCACCGGAAAGTGGAAAATACAATGATTGCATCAACAATTGCAGCAAACTTGAATGTTATGAAATCGCGTTTATATAAGACTGCATCTATTGCCCAACCAAATTAAACAGACACACGTGAGCTGCATTAACTTCATACAGGACCGTAACAGCATAAAAAGCTATGCAAACCAAAATGTTTTATGTAAACATTCTTTTCATATTCTATCTATATGGCAAGCCATTCAGTTTCATTTTCATATGCTTTGTTGGTAAACAATGGAGCTTTGGTTTTGTTTCAACCATCATCATTTCGTTTTTAAACTCCAAAAAGAGTTTATTCGTAAAAACAAAATCTGTATCGGAGCAAAATTCTGGTCACATTCTACATGTGGCCAAGCTAATAGCCAAGTAAATTGCGTTCTCTAAACCCCGTTCAGTATTTTTTGGATTTTCGGGAACTTCTAATGACGATAGGTGTGCATTTCCAACTATGGGTGATTATGTTTAACTCTAGTCTGTAATTATATGCATTCAAAACTCCATTCCATTCTCCTTCCTATCTCAAACTTTTATCTTTTGCATATGAAAATCGGCATACAAACTTTTTATGCAAATAAAACTATAAAAAGTCAATGCCAACGTGATGTTTGTTGAGCTACGAAGTTTTCCCCCCGAATAACAAGTTGCAAACCTCTTTCTCCTCCCAACTTCCGTTCTTCCATACTTGGCTCCTTATCTCGTTCCAGGAATATCCCTACTGCTGCAGATTTCTCCTGCTCTCCTTTCTTTCTTCAATAGTGCCAATGGCAATGGTAGGTAGGCTTACTTACTTACACTACACAAATCTTTCATTTCAGACAAGGTCACTCCACTGCACTCCATTTTCCCGATCGTTTCCTTTCGCTTTCTTCCATTGCCCCAAATGCATATCCTCAATGTTGATCATTGAATCTTTTTTCCCCTTCAATCTCGCAACTTTCTCGTTAGCCGTCCTATTCACAATCTCATATCCGCTCCTTTGGGTAATAAAAGGGAAAGTTTATACCCAAAAAAAACCCTTGTCCACTTTTACCTTTATTACTTGAATGGATATATTTATTCATTCGCTTTTAACGCATTGCACATCAAAATGTACAATATATGTACAAACATAAAATAGTAAAAAACAACAGAAATATTTAACTGGCTCCACATCCACATCATGAAACACTTGTTGACTGGCATTTTATAGTTTTTTTTTTCGTTTTGTATAAAGTTATGTATACACAAGGTAAGTTTTGATTTCCATAGGATGCAACACAATCTCGTCTTGGCTCCCACTCACCCTTTCCATTTCAGGAAGAGCTCCCCCAAAGCTGCCGTCTTCACTCCGCGGAATCCAGTCAAACCTCGTTACGTCCTCAATCCACTGATTTCCTCCTAATGTAGTTTCTCTCAGAGACTTCACAAAGGGCATGGCTTGTTTGAGACTCTGGAGGAAATGAAGTTTTAAAGTAATAAAAAAAGAAGAGTAGCGAGTGGAATGAAAGATTGATCAAGGATGTTTCAGGAGGAGAAAAAGATCATCATCAGACGTTGTTTGACAGACACACAAGGCCCCTATGTTTGCTTCACATTTCTGATATGATTTTTTATCTTTCCTCTCTCTCTCTCGCAGTATCATAAGTTTGTGACATTGATATAGTGTGTCTGGAAATGCCAATTTATTACCTGGATTGAGATTTTAACTGGTTGTGAGCTGACAGGATCCTCTCCTTTCTCGTAAAAGTGTTCCAGTCGAAGTAGAAATTGGGAGGGTGAAATCGGTTCGACGGTGAGCAAATGAATGTTTGGTGGGAGTACCTGACTGAGGCTGGATACCTGAAAATAAGAGAATCATAAAATTTTACAATTTCGTGCGGGATGAAGGATTTCCCCTGTGATGATAATAATAAGCTTCTGCATAAAACTGAACACAAGTTGTGGAGGGGAATATAATATATGAAAATGAAACTGTTGTTGTAAAACTTTTTTATGCATTTTGATATGTAAGCAATATAATATATCGTTGCAGGAATGGTTTAGGTTGACGGGAAATTGGTTTCTCCGTTTACGACGCGCTGTTTTTGCTTGCAGTTGAAGGAAAGAACAAATATTTGATAATTTGCTCAGGTATTGGATTTTTTAAAAATACATAGATTCAATCCTCACGTGCAATAATATCTACCCGGACTTGTTTTAAGTATGCACTTTATCATTTAGCAAACCCGAGCATGCAACCGCAACGCATTAGTGAACCACCGCTGCTTGGAAATGTTGAATGAGTCTAACGTCACATGGAATCAACTATAATATTCTCATATAAGTGTACCCGCAACAGATAATTTGCTTGTAGCTCAATACAGTGCGGTACGTGTAGGTGTATATAGTTCAAAGTTGGATTTCTGTAAAAGATTTTCCTACTTAATTAGAATTGGTTACTTATATCCTCCTGGCCCTGGACGCTTGTATGCTGTAGGAAAATCAATGGGCGTTCAATATCCAATCCTACCTCTAATTATTTGATTTAAACTAATGGAAAGTGTATCGGATGACCGAAAATACGAGTACATACCACCAGTAATGGCCAATTATTTGCAGATGACCATACGATATTATTTGAAGGATATTCCTCTCTAATCCGTAAACCCCGACCGAATTAATTAGAGAGTTATTTTGTATGTACATACCAGAGATCTGCGACCCGAAAGATCCAGGTTTCCTCTGCTTACAGAGTTACGCATGAAAGAGTATTCGGTGGGTTCCTCCAGTGAGCTCACATCCGCAAACCCCATAACCTTGTCCATAAATATGTTTTGCGCTGCTTCTCGGTGTTTTGCAATCGGAACATCTACAGAACAACATATATAGCATTCATAGAAACACTCTATTCTATTTTAATATTTCCTCACAGTATATCAAAATGAATTAATGTTTGAGCCCTTTCCTCCTGCGTATTATGCAACACTTTCATCAAGAATTCCAGTGCCCATAAAAACCCACCTCCCATTTCCCCCAAAAGAATGCTAAATTCTTTTTATGAGGACTATTTCGTAAAGAAATGTCTCTGGTTTTTGGGTCCTTCGAGGTAGTCAACCGGAAAGAAAATAGGCCGTGTAAACATACTCTATAGTATATGACCTGATGTATTTACCTGTTCCTTCACCAGCCAACAGGAGCCAATGTTTGCCCCGCGCCACGAGACCCTCTCCAAATGCTGTTTCATTTAATGGCTCACCGACTCCGAATGCATCATCAAACAAAAGTCTTCGATGTACCTATGCAATAAAAAGCGAGAAATGGTGTTACTCCAAACTACATTATTTGTAGATTGTAGTATTGCTTTCCCCGAAAAAGCAACGAATTTTTGGCAGTGAAAGTTTTTGCTCATGGAGACTCAATTTGCTTTCCGTTTCCCCTCTTTCCTCTCTGCATCCAGCTCTTCTCGTGGGAAAGTTTTTCAAACGGAGAAAGTTGCGTTTCTCGGGAAAATTTTGAAAAGAAAAAGTTGCGTTTAAAGAGACAAGGCAAGGCCGCCATTAGTCAATGATTCCCCTTACCATTAGCTCAACTTCGCCATCGTTCATGGAGGTCCCTCCTTGAGATCTGTCGTTGAGAACGACGAGAGACAGTCCATTTTGCGATAAATCCTCATTGCTGCTAATGAGGATGCGGGAGTTTACTGGATAGTAGTTTCCAGAGACGTTTTCGTGTTTCTAAAAACAAGGCAAGGGGAACGCATGAAAAAGGTAAACATTATATTTTACAAGTGAGCAGCAGCTCCCATTTTCCCCCAAAACCAAAACTGTTTTCATCGTGTCATCCCCAATTTACAAAAAAATAAAAAGTCTAGCTCTAGCTTGACTTACTACACGACTTGCCTTGTACGGCCAAGTTTCTCGGGTGTCCCGCCTCCGCTTCACGAGTTGTCTCCCATTAGCATCCGTGAAGAAAACCCCTTTTGTGGGAATATTTGTGGAGTATCGGATTACAATTTCTTTGCCGTACTTGTCCCTGGAGATAAAAGCAAGCATGAAGAACATGAAGAGGAATGGAGAGAGCGTAAAAATAATAAAAATGCCGCATCATCATAAAACAATTGTTTTCATTTCAATCATTGATAGTGGAATTCTCGACAATAATAATAAAAATAGAACAAAAAAAAGTTCAATCATGTAAAAAAAATATCATAAGGTACTTACTCAACAGGAACAGGCCCAACCAACCACTCAAATTCCACCAAGTCTGCTTTGTCATACAGGCGAACCACTTGACTGATCCATTCAGTAAAAACTTGATGTACTTCGGTAACATGTGGACCTACGTTACGTTATAAACATGTGTGTGTATCAAGGTTAACAAAGAGCCAATTGTATTATTCATGAGTGACACGAGTCGAGGGAGCGGTCCGTGCTTCGCATCTCAGAAAATGGACATCTCAAACAGCTAGCTTCTCAGCGAAGCAAACATGCCCTTTCACAATTCTATTCTAATCTGATTTCGCATAAAGAAGACCCGCTGTGAGCTAAAGTTGTACTACAAACAATCCTTCTCCTCCTCCTCCTCCAATTTTATTCACATCAACAAACCTTTGTAAACCTCGAAACTGAAGACGGCGTCAGTAACGGTGGACGGCTGGCTTCCAGAGTCTGTGGTATTCGGGCGAAAAATGTATGCTCCGGATGCTCTCCTCTCAAACTTGGAGTTATCCCCTGCCATGCCGAGATAGTAGTAAAAGTTTTGCTCCAAGGGAACTTCCACGGAACCCTTCACCACCGACTTGAGGAGTCCAGAGATGCTGTCGAAAACAAGCGCCAGTCCCTGTGTGTAAAATAAACCAAAATAAAAAATTTAACACTGACATTGGCCTACTGTCCTTGGAGCTACATATATGTAATAATGTAGCCCAGTTTGCACATTTCCCCATGAATGCACATTTCCTCCGAAATCAGCTTCTCCCACAAATATTCCATATATTGCATTTTAAACAAACGACATCCATTTTGCCCCTCGCAAAAACGACAGAGAAAAGCATTACCGCAACGAAATATTGATGTGACCTCATCAGCCACACAGCCACAGCATAAATCTCTCCCAAAATTGCACACTTACATTTGAGTTTTTTATCATAAAATCTTCTCTCATGTTTGGAGGGAGGCGGGAGCTGGAGTGGATAAGTCGTCCCCCTTTCTTGATTGCCTTAAGCTGCGACTTTAACTTTAACGAGTGGACGGCTTCAGTCGCGTTTCTCGTGATTTGGAAGTTGGCAAGGGTAAGGCCAGGTAAATTGTCGACATGAAAGACGAGCTCGTACAGAGCTTTGCTCCGTCTTCCGGGAATTCCTAGCACGGGTTGCGGAATGTTTATAATCTGCGATGGGATGAGGCCTGTTAATATATTCAAAGTGGACAACATATTATTTGAGGCTACAGGTAATCCGGTCAGGTTTGGAATGATTGCGAAATAAGTACAGCATTTGCCACAGATGTATTCGAGATGATGTATTTGATCCGACTAGAAGTTAATTACAGTTTCTCTAATGATGTTGTTTGTCATTTGAGTGCATAAAAGAATTCCCATTTACCACTTTGTCCTTGGACGTCCCACAATGGGCTGGCAACTGGAATTCGGATGTAGGCGTCACTAACGTCTCGTGCGAGCGGGTTGTAGACACTCACGACAAAGTCGCTCATCGCTTCAGACGCTGCGCAAACGCTGATGTTTAGCAAGTGGCAAAATGAGTATGTAGCCGGCTCTGAGAGGAGACTTCTTGGAAACTCGTTTGATCTGACTGTGAGCTCCTCAGACTGGCTGGCAGAATCCCCTTGTATTCTCCTGCTCATTGTCATTTGGAAAACGGAAAACATTGATTGTGTTTTAGGGTTTTATTCAAACTTTTGTAGAAATTAATCACATTTCCTTATTATCCCTTTGAGTGTTTCCAGGATTGTATATAAAATATCATTGGAAAGCATCATAGGATTATATATCCTCATCTCATTGATTTCAAAGAGGCAACAAATGTCTCTCGTGTTCGAGAACGTGAGTCAGTTTTGCAAAACTCAGCACCAAAAATGTCTCTTTTTGATTTATATGAATCACAGAGCCACACTCAACGTGACTTCATTTGATGTAATATAATCCTCACTCAACCTCAAGCAATATCGAGCTGTGATCATGTGATGACAAAAGCATGTGGAAAACCAAAAACCCCTCTGCATTTTTAAACTAATTACCTGAACGCTTTGTCAATGACACCTTCGCAACTTTTGATGCCCACGTCGAGCCGCTTGGAGTAGTCATCGGTGACATGTTGTTTCGCAGTGCCAGAGACTGCATCATGATGCTGAGCAATTGCCACCGGCTCCGAGAGTGCGGTCACTTTCTCAATTAGACTAGTCTTGAGACGACCACCACCGCCAAACGCTCCGACCACCACTTGCTTGCACACTTGGAGGAAGTTGTTGGCTTTCTGCACGAAATACTTGAAGGTGGGCCTGGAGCTAAAGTAGCCCGTCCAGAATGCATGGGGATCACTTGCATATGGGAAGAAATCATCTGTCTTCACTGCCAACGGTCGTCTTGTTTTATGAACTTCCTGGAGGTAACAGGATGGAGTGGAATAGAGCACGTTTACTTTGGACGAGTTTGTTATTTGCTTTCGGTTGACGTACCTACACACAGAACAAACAAAAGCGGAGGAGGGTACTACAGAAATAATGTATTTGTGGACATGCATTTAAAGTGGAAAGGATGATGATTGTCAAACAATGGCTAGTGTCTACAAGACGTTGTTATTATTGTCTCTGATTGTTATTTTACAATCTTACTTGATTAATTTATCCAAGTTTTTGTACCACGTGTGGGCGGCCATGTATTGAAAGTCGGAGCCCATGGTCATCAGCACATGGCCCGTATCATAGGGCTCGGCCCACTCTTTGGCAATGCTAATGAAATTGTTGACCTTATCCTCCAGGTTGTAGCCGGAAAGCTTGGGGTCATCCTACTCAAATCAGATAGATAATAATTAAAATAACACAATCAAAACCAGATTCTTTCCGGGGTTGTTTGTTTATGCTCTAATTGGGTACGCAAATGAAAAGCAAACAAGGTATATGAAGTGTTTTTGTTGGGTATTTAAAAAGAAAGAGGAGTCACGTTGCAACTGCGTGACTAACATTTATAGGGTCGTCTTCACAAAATATATCAAAACAGTAGCCTTCTGGAGGATTGTAGCCGTTGTACAGAGCTCCCGTAAACAACCACGAAGAATTCCCTGAAAGCAGCAGAAAATTAGATGAACTCTTTAAAAAGGAAACAACAAACAACATGACATTTACCACAGTTTATATGCTACTCCCATCAGTCCCATCGCACCATGTGCATCATGTAAAAATGGTAAATGTATACATAACTTGATTGTTTTTATGCCCTTTTCTTTACTCAAGATCTCAAGGGCACAATGAAAAGATGCTAATCTAATCGCAAATACAATCCATCACCAGCTCCCACACCCACCACCAGTCTACATATTGTGACTGTGACATA